>PVKZ01003316.1:0-141832 GCA_004027375.1 Macroglossus sobrinus | reverse complement strand
CTTTTTTGTCATCTGTTGACAGGATGCTTTTCCTGCTTCTGGGGATAGCTCTGGTAGCTTTGTCAGGTTACCTGAATTTATATTTACTCCTCCAGGCCTGAACTCCCCATTGGCACTAAGACTGGGGCATTTGGGCATCACTGGTTCTGCCTTCTTGATGTCCTGGATGCCCTTCTCCCCAGCCAGAGTCTGTCTCTCCCTGATGAGCATTCCCTGATCCTGACACACCAGATGGCTTTTGGGGCTGGGTATAGGGTTGATTTATTGCTTTTTGAAGACTGTCTTTCATCTTTCATTCAACCAGTGCCTATGGGATTATTGACTCCCCAGGGGTGTTGTTCTAGTTATTCTCAAACTCAAGCATGCTTTAGAATCAGCGGAGAGGCTTGGCAAACAGTCCTGTAGCCAGCAAGTCTGGTTCAGTAGCTCTGGGAACTGGGCCTTGGGATCTGTGTGTTTTTTTTTTTTATAAGACGGCCTGGTGATTCTGAGGCAGGTGTCTAAGAGAACCATGCTAGGAGAAATCTTGTTCTTTTGAAGGAAAGTAGGCACAAGATAGCAGCACTCTCACATGTGGATATTTGATGTTATAGTTTGCAAGATAATTTTAGTATAGTTACATCACCCTTGCATTAAAACAAAAACAAAATAAAACCAAATGCATTATGAGCTCATATAGAAAACAAGGGCTCTGCAGTCAGAGAATTAGGCCCACTTACCAGACCTTGGACAAATCACCTAACCTTTCTGACACTATGTTTACTCATCTGCCTACTGGGGATCTCAATTCCTGTCTTAGAGCATCGTTGTTGGTGTTGGATGAACTATTATATGTAAAGTGCTGGTTTTAATGTCCAACGAATGTTAGAAGAATAAGGAAGAAATGAAACTCGCATGATTTGATCTCTCACTGTTTGCTGAGAAGTGGGCTGAGGGCTTTCTTTGTATGCACTCCTATGCTCAAGGCGGCCTGCAAGAAAGGGGCATCAATTTCTCCATGTGGAGGTCCACATGGGGCTTGTTTAAGGTCAGTGAACTAGTAGTAGGGCTAGAATCCAGACTCAGGTCTCTCTCACTTCAAAAATGGAACTCTTACCTGCTATATTTTTGTGTCACACAGAAACATAAATGATATAATCACAGATATAAGATCACAGATCTAGCAATGAGAAGATTGGAGGTCCTGGCTCTGCCACTGGTTGCTGTGGGAACCTGGGCAAGCCTTCCCACTTCTCTGGACGGAGGGGCCATGATGCTATGTCTAGGTGTAAACTATATGGCAGGTTGTTGTGAATATCCACTGTCATGTCCTGCCAGAAGAAGCAAGTGAGTTGGGAGCAGAGGAAGAATTTGGTACCTCCTCATTGTAAACTATTGGCCTCTGGCCCCACTGATAGGGGTTCCTTAGAGCAGGTTCACCTCAGCTTCTCCCTTTCAGCTCTGGGAGCCAGCACATACTTCCCAGGTGACATCTGCTTCTATAGGAGTGGACACTTCACTCCTTTTTACTCCCATTGCCCACTAATATGGGGGGGGGACACTAAAACAGAACAAACACCCCCAAACATCAACACAGGCTAGCTATGTGGATCTTTTACTTAGGCCTCTAGAGAGAGGAAATTTACTCTTCCTGAACATCAGAAGTAACCAGAGGGCCAGAAACTCAACTAGGTCAGAAGAAGGGAAACCTCAAACCAGAGCTCTTCCTGGCCATGTGGTGCAGAGGTTAAGAGTGTGAGTTCAGAAGTCACATGCTCTGGTTCCGGTCCTTGCTCTGTCACCCACTAGTTGTGTGAACTTGGGCAAATCATTTGACTAATGAATTTCAGCTTCCTAATTTTAAAATTCTGGATAATAATTCAATACTGGCCTCATAAGTCTGCACAAAGAACAAACACATGTAAAGACACAGGTCTACCCCATGTAAATGTGCAGCGAGCAGGTGTTCTTGTCCAAGTCTGAGCTCACCACTCTGGTCTCTTCCTCCTTCATCTCATCCAGTTCTTGAAACTTCCCTAGCAGTTGTTAACTGCCCAGAGGAGTTTTGGGCATTTGCCATACAGGGATATATAAAACATAATGCTTGCCTTAAGAAATTCGCAGTGTACAATTCCTAAGATCCTTACCACTCATATACTACTAGCTATAATAATAATGGTAATAATAATAATGAACACCATGTGCCATCTATAGAACAGTTGTTATATACAAGCTCAGTACCAGCTGCTATATGTACATTATTTCTAACATTCATAACAGTCCTTTGGGATATGTATTACCATTCTCATTGATGAGGGAGACTGGGGCTGGAGGAGTGAGGGTAGCTAAATTACTTGTCAAGGTTCTACAGCCATAGGTGGCAGAGCTGAGATTCCAATCCAGGTCCTTCTGGTTCTAAGGACGTCCTCTGCTGCACAGTCTTCCTTCATTGTCATTTACCACAGTCCTTCCCAAGGGCACAAAGCTTTATAGAAGGGCTGGCATTTCCATAGGATCTCATTTAATCTGCACTGCCTCTCCTTCAGAGAAAAGATATATAACCTTTATTATCAGACCCATTTTCCCAGTTAAGGAACCAAGACCAAGGGAAGTAATTTACCAGCTGTGGTTCAGATTACATTGCATTACATTTAATGTACCTTCAGTGCCTTATAAAGACATTGAATGTCTTAAGATCAAATAAAAGGCAACTCTGAGGCTGCTGCTTGGTGAGAAGCCTTCTGCAGAGGCGAAAAATATGTGCAAACAAAACCAACAGCTTTCTTTATGTTCCCCAAAGTTGCTAAAAATGCCTGAGGGTTTGCACACAAGCAGACGCTGTGCTCACAATGCTGTGTGGCTTCTGTCGTTGGCTCTGGCAAGAAAAGACCTGGCAGGTATTTCTCACATCTTTGTTAAACACACACACCAGACAAGAGAAGTTCCAAGGTAGTCTTGGGGTGTGGATTTCTGCCAAGTCTCCTTCTATTTGTTTTTAATTTGGGGTGGGAAGACATCTCATGGATGAGCCCACAGTCCCCTGCGGTTACTGTGGTATGGTGAAAAATGCATCCCTGATACTTGGAGTCAGACAGCCCTGCATCCTATTTTGAGTTCCTTCACCTGAAAACCTGAGGTAACCTCAGTCTGCCCATCTGTAAGATTCCTTCTGCAGGAATGCAAGCTCCATAAAGGCAGGAATTTTTGTCTGTTCTGTTTGTTTCTGCTTTCTGGTGCCTAAAACAGTGCCTGACACAGATTAAGTGTTCTTTCTTGGTTGAATGAATGAATGAGTGAAGGAATGAATGAGTTGCTATCTTGTAGGGTTGTTGTAAAATTGAAATAAGATCATGGATATAATCATGAAATTACATTATAAACTTCAAATAGCTATACAAACGTGAGGATTTATTATTATATACAACATGGCCTGGGTCTATCAAATACATCTACTCAGGCAGTCAGTCAATGATCACTTAGTGGGCTTTTTCTTGGGTCTGGCATTGGGATACAAATGGTTCCTCCAAATGCTCACAGCCCAGTAAGAAGATATACAGGTAAATAAAGTGCTAAAACAGAGTAGAGGAGAGCATAGGGCGCTGTGGAAACAGAGAGGAGAGAGTGGCTGATGTACACAGGAAAGGGGTAGGTCAGGGAACTTTCTTGAAAATGTATTCTGGGATGGTTGCAATTTCAAGTCTGTTTTTGAACTTTGCCTACCAAACTTGGGCCTTTGTGTCACTGGCCTTCTGTATTACACTCTCTTTAACTCTCATATTGTCATTTTCATTATAGTCACTCCATGACATACAATTTCTCTTATTCCCACTTGACTCATTACAGTGCTGGGCAAAACTCCAACCCTGCTTAAAGGTGACTGATTCTCTACCTACACTGCTGCCACACCTGTGCAGTTAACCATGGCTTGAGAAAAACATCCCAATGTGCGGTTACCTGGCAAGCTGCTATAGATTTCTTCTTCCATTCTCAACTATTTTAAACTTTCTCCTCTATCCTCCAAACTCCAACACCTCCTTCCTCATTATTGCCTTTAGCTAAAGACCTTATTCCCTACCTCATTGAGGAAATAGAAGCTATCAGAGCTCCTATCACCTCCCACTGGGATGAAACCCTGGGGAGGGAAGAAGCTGAGGGAGAACTTCGGGAGACATCCTTTAGTCAGGCAGCTAGAGGTCGGGAACAGCCTCCACTCTGTCTGGAGGTGTGAGAGAAATCCTTCCTGTTGACTCACTGGGTGCCTGGTCTGGTAAGGCCGGACTTGGAAAGGTTACTGAGTGGCAGAGAGATCCTGGAGGACTGCAGTATCAGGAGAAATTTCATGGAGGAGAAGAAGGCATATAAATGGACAGGGCTTGGGGTTGTGAGCAGGCTGTCCCCAGTAGAAGAAAATGAGAAGCCACATCTTCCAAAGCTGGAGGCCGTATACATGGCCTAACTTAGAAGGCAGTCACTGAGAAGTTCATCGAGAAGAATGATGGTTCCTGGAAGAACACAACTGATGCAGCCCATCCTGACCCAGCTATGACAGAACTCTTCACGCATCTACTCGCTCCATCTTCCTTTCATTCCTCTGACAAATCTCATGAGAGTCTGGGCAAGGCTCTCTGCTGGGCACCAGGTGTGGGGGTGAGGGTACTGCATACATGGAGAAGAAGCAGCTTCTTCCCTCACAGCAAATGGGGGACAACAAAGCCAATAGAAAATTCATTCATTTATTAAATGTTGACTGCATGCTGATTCTGTGTGGCAGGCAGTAAACCAAACTGCCCCAATCTCCCACTGGCATGGAGCTCACATTCCAGTGAGGGCTGAGGAGGCAAATGAGCAACATACCCCAGGGGTGTCACGGTGGGGGTACAGCTAGAGAGAAAAATAGAACAGAGCAGAAGAGAGAGAGAGCTGTGAGTGAAGATGGACAGATTGAAGCAGGTGGTCAGGTAGGGTCTCACTGATAAGGTGAAGGGGGAGCCTGTGAGCCCGTGTGCAGCCTCCAGAGGATCTGCCCAAGGCATCTTGGAAACCACAACAAGCAGGGTGGAGAGCACCGAGTGGGAGGGCAGAAGGTGCCTGGGAAAAGAATAGATCCCACGGGACTTTATGGGCTATTGTGCTGACTCTGGCTTTTATTCTGATTGTGATGGGACCTTTGGAGGGTTTTTAGCAGAAAAGTGACAGCATCTACCTCATGTTTTAACAACATTTCTCTAGGGACTGTGTTGAAACAGCAAAAGTGATTAAGGATAAAAGCAGGGAGACCCACTGTAAAGACTTGGTGACAATCCAGGCGAGAGGTGATGATGCTCAGCCTTAAGGATTAGAGGTGGTAAGACACGGTCAGACTCTAAACATCTTTTGAGGGAAGAACCAACAATATTTGCTCACAGACTGGAAAGGCAGTGTGAAAAAAAGGGAGTTGTTAAGAATGACTCCAAGGATTTTGGACCTAAGCAAACGGAAAGACTGAGCCGTTGTTAAGTGAGATGAGAAAGACAGCAAGAAAAGCAATTTGGAGGTGTTTGGTGAGGTAACGAGTCAGGAAATTGATTTTCGTAAACACGTTCAATGTGAGATGGCTAAAGACATCCATGTGGAGGTGCTAAGCAGGCAGAGCGAGGCTAAGCCAGAGAGAGACGTTTGGGAGCCAAGAGTGTATAGACAGACAGTATTTGAGGCCAGGAGGCTGTAGGAGCTCACAGAGAAGGGAGGGTAGTTACAGAAGAGAAGACCAAAGAATGAGCTCTGAACCTCCAATGTAAAGTGTTTGGGAAAGTGGGGAAGAACCGGCAAAGAAGCCTGAGGAAAAGCCACCAAATAGGAGGGGAATTAAAAGCCGTTGGTTCTAAAAGCCAAGTGCAGAAGGAGCATCGTGGAGGAAGAAGTGAACAGTTGTGTCCAGTGCTGCTGCCTAGTTCCTTAAGATCCAGACTGAGATCTGACCACGGGATTTATGGTGAGAGGGTCACTGTTGCCTTTAATGAGAGGGCTTTTGGAGGACGGGTGGGGGCACAAAATTGACGAGAGTGACTCCAAGAACAAGAGCTGGGAAAGGATTTGGAGGTACTGGGGGTGGGGTGGGGAGAAAGGTGGACGGGAGTGAAACCACTGGGGTGGGGGCGGGTATTGAATTTGGGCTTCACCACCTACAAGTATAAAACCTAGAAACCATTTAGCACGGTGGTCTCCAAACTTTTCTGAGTGGTCTCCAACCTTTTTTCAAACTTGTCCTTGTTCATCATATTTGTTTAAACACAGAAACATGTTGTACCATCACTCTAAATAGCCAACGCTAGTAAATATTAACTTCTTATCTTGGATAAAATTAAATACACATAGACTGAGTATTAAAATCAATGTAAATGAAATTGCTACTGCCCCCCTATATGTCACGGAGCACAGACCACCTACCCCAACCTTTTTGTAGGGGAGAGCAGTGATACCCAGAGAGGCCTACAACTTGTCTAAGTCGCTCAGTTAGGAGTAGATTAGTGGGGAAGGTGTTGCCCCCAGGTGACCTTGCTAACATCTGGAGACATTTTTGGTAGTCTGGTGTGTGTGTGTAGAGGTGAGAGTGTTACTGGCCCCCAGCAGGTAGAAGCCAGGAAAGCTGTTAAACAACCTACGATGCATAGGACTGGCCCCAATGTCACTAGTGCTGAGATTGAGAATCCCTAGTCTGGGCTCTAAAAGTTGGAAAGTTGGACTGAAATTAAATGAGTGTGTATGGTTTCTGGGGCTAGGTGACCTGAAGGTGAATCTGGGCTCTTCCACAAGCTGGTGACTATGGGAATGTTACTTAACTATTTATTTTTCCAACCAAAAAACAAATTAATACTACTACTGTGGGGAGGCATCACTGTCTCTTGTGAACAATGAGCCTTCTGGCTCTGACTGGGGAATCTAGGATGCCTGGCCTCTGGGGAACACAGGTACATTCTCCTGCTGTAGTGGACGAGGCAGGAGGCCAAGAGACAGAAACGATAATTACCCAGCATTTCCAGAACAGGGGCTCTGGGTTGACTCAAATCTACTGCTGAGCCCTTTCCAGGTCCTTTTCCTCTTCTCAGTCCTCCCCAGAGTTTGCTAAGGAGTTCCGAATCATACAGAGAGTGTTTGATCACATCTGGTCCACCTGCCCATCATAGATGGATGTGTGGAAGTGAAGCAGTGAGACTTGGGAGCAACTCAGCTGTCAGTTGTTGGGAGCGGGTACGGGGCAGTCGCTCTGGGGGGAGGAGCCAACAGAGGCCCTGCCTTTCAGGAGGTGTGAGCGGAGCCTCTTCTCTGGCCTCTCCTCTGACTTCGCTTTCACGCAGCTTGGAGATACCTCATAAATGGCACACCCGCCCGTAATGACCATGGCAATCGTGTGCAGGGGGTTTTACAGGATTCTACTTGGTGACTTCACCAGGCCACTAAGGCAGGAATGACCAGCACTTGTCACCAGGGAGGAAACAGGAGGCCATGGTGGTTTCTTGAATTGCTCAGGACCACACACTGGCTCCAGAGTCCCTGCTTTGTCTAACACACTGCATCCCTCCACACCTTTTCCTGGCTCATACTATTTCCTTCTTCCACTGCTGCCTGGCCTCTGTGCTGACCCCAGATAGCCCTTGTGCTTTGATCCCCTTACGCTCAGCATATATCCTTGACCCCTGTCTCACCTTTCCAAGTTCTTTCCATAAGGTCCTGTTTAAAACTACCCCCTTCCTTTCTTCCTTTCCACGAACACCTCCTGAGCAGCTTCTGTCTCCCTCCTTGACCAAAACACCCTTTAATAGCCACTCTCCCACACCCTCACACATAATATAGCCAGAAAGGACATCGTGGGTGTCATGGGTGTTAGGACTGACGAGTCATTTACTGTGCAAAACATTTTATATATATATATTACTTCATTTAATTCTCTTAGAGGGCAGGTACTATTACTGTCCCACTTCACAGATGAGGAAACTGAGGTTTTAAAAGATGAGGCAACTCACCCAAGGTCACACAGCCAGGAAATGTAAAATGTGGACCCAAACTCAAGTCTTTCTGAACCTAAAGCTGTCTTCCAGCTCTCCAGTCCAGATGTCCCTCACCAAGCTGGTGCTGTATCCCTTCCAGGTCTTATCTCCTACGGCTCCTCCTGCCATTCACGCCAAGTGATTTTACATGCATTTTTGTTCCTCTGAGCCTTTGCACATACTATTCTTTCTGCCTGGAGCATCATTCCCTTTCTTTTGTGCCATCAGAAGCCTACCCCTGTGTGGACGTCAGCTCAGCGTCCCTTGCTCTGGGAGTCTCCCCTCAAGGCCCTGGCTGCTCTTGCCTCAGATCCTTGGAGAGACTCCCCCACCCACCCTTCCTCACTCCTGCAGCACTGGGTGTGGTTCTCCATGTGTGGGCCTCAGCGTGCTTCAGGCTCTGGGTGGCCAAGTCTGTGCCAGCATTCAGCTGCTTTGCCACACGTTTACCAGCCACGCATTGCATACCAGGCACTGAGCTGGCTCTAGGGACACAGGGGTAAGCCAGACAGGCTTGCCTCAGCCTTTGTGGGGCTTGTAGGGACAACAAGCTGATGCTCAGGACCATACAGAGGTCAGACTCTGTGGTGGGGCAGGACAAGGAGCTGTGAGTGCTCCCAAGAGGAGCACCTATCCAGGTTTTGGGTTGTGCAGCAGGGCTTTCTCGAGCAAGCAATAGTAAACCAAAGTGAATTTAGTCAAGCCACAAAGGGATTAAGGCAGAAATCAATGTTCCAGGCCAAGAGAATAGCCTGTGCAAAGGCCCGGGATGAGAGAAAGCAGAGTGTGCTTAGGATACCACACAGACTGGCATGGCTGGAAAACAGTGTGCGGGACCAGTGTTGCAAGACCACTCTGAAAAAGCAAACTTTGACCCTTTAACCATGAAGGGTTGCATGAATCTTGCCTTTCTCTCTCATTTATCTGTAGGCTCTAGGTTGCTTTGAGGACAGTCTGGCGTGGTAGTTAACAGCCTGGTTTCGCAGCCAAGGCTTGACCTTAGCAAACTGCTTACCTGATCTGGGCCTTAATCTCATCTTTGAAATGTGAATAATAATGGCCACCACTTACTAAGGTTTGGGAGAGGGCTGTATAACTTAATAGAGTGGTCATAGTCTCTGGCACATAGAAAGAGCTTAACTGCATGATTATTATAGTGATAACCATAACATATTAAGACATACTACATAACATGATTGTCATCGCTATTATTCTTATAATTCTGGCATTGGATTGGAATCATTTTTGCCTGTCTCACGGGTGGCACCAAAAACTTCTGTTATCGGGTATTGGTTCTGGGAAGGGAATGGGGAAGATGGACAAGGCCTAGGATCATAGAAAACCACTTTGCGCGCCACATCTGTGCATGGGCCAACGTACGAGAAGTCTGTGGCCATGTGGACTATTCTGGCAGATGTTCTGGAAACAGAACCTGATGCTATGTGTACTCTGGCCTGGCTAGGAAAGCTGCCTGTCAGCCAGGCTCCCTCTTCCTCTTACATGGCACTCTCTTGGGGGAAGAATTGACCCTCTTAAAATTGGTTAATTTCATTCTCCCTGTGGAAAGCCAGGACATACCTGTTGATAATTTTTTTGTGTGTGGTCATTCCCATCCAATCAGTTTTCTGCCCTCTGCCTGCTCTGCGTCAAAGGGAAGCTGCAGCAGGAGAGAGGAGAATGAAAGGAGAGAGAAGTCAGGTGTCCATCTTTCTCTCTGCTCACTCCTTTCTTCTAGTTCTGGCATTGGCTGTTACCAGGACAGCCATAACAACCTGAGGTGGCTCCAGCTTTCAGGCCTCCCAGAGAATGTTTCTTCTCTTCCCCTTGACCCCTAGATGGGTACAGACTTCCTGCTGTCCTAGCCCAGTGGTACCTCAACTTCACTTGTTGGTTTTCTTAACCTTGCCCTCACCTCTAAATGGAATTCTGTCATTCAGTTCTTTGCAGCTTTGCCCCTCTACATGCTATTTCTTCCTGTCATGATTCGGATCGATACTCCCATAGAGGCTCTCTGGAGGTCCTCAAATAGACCCCGTCCTGGCCAAGAACAGGGCACACAGCTACTTTTCTTCTAGTCTTCTCATAATTTTGATGTCTTCCAAGAGGGCAGGCCAAAGTCCTATGTGGGAACCTGTCCTTGAAGGATCAGAGCTGCTTGGCTTCCAGAAGCCCTCCCTGGTGGTATGTAGGGCCTCATCTGAGAAGGTTTCAGGGGTTATAAAGTTTTGTTGTAAGACCAGTAAGAAGTCATAGCAGATGTGGGGGCTGGAGAGTTTTATGATCTGATTTATAATTGTAGAAAGATATGTTTTATCTTCTGAGAGGTTTTAGAAGGTCAAGAGCAGACTCAGGGAAGATATTTGGGAAGCTGATGCAATAGTTCCCTTGTGACATTATGACACTGCTGCCCTAAGAGATATCTGCCACCTCTACCATGAAGCCTCAGTTTATCAGCCCACGATGAATTAAGGTTTTTCTTCCCATTGTGTGCACAAAACTTTGTTACAGCAACTATTGCATTTGGCCTCTGTAACCTTCTCTTCTACTCCAGGTGAGTTCTTAGACCTCAATACCCACTCATTTTTAGGTTCCTAAGCCTGACACAGGGCCTAGCATATCACTGAACTGGTTGGTACTCTCTAGTTCAAATGCAAATGCCCTTGAAGGTATATATTTACTATAACATTATTAAATATGAATGAATGTCTAATATCAGATCAGCCTACACCATCTTGCCAAACAAGGAAAGAAAGTAATCTGCTGTGGGCTGAGTGACTTTCCATGTAATGCCTTGTTCAATACACACATCAGCCCTGATAGTAAGCAGCACTGTCCCCATTTTATAATATGGAAATCGAAGTTCAGAGAAGTGGCTTAAGTTGGCTCATCATGTCCCACAGCTTGGAGGTGACAGAGTCTAGATGTAAAACCCAAGTCTTTGTCTATTATAGAGGTTAATGAAGACACATGCTATTGAAAACTGAGTCAAGAATCTGGACCTACGAAGGTATATTTTAATAGTAACAAAACAATAGAAATTCAACAATACTGATATCTAGCTTCACACACTTTACAGACATCACTACAATCCATTGTCACAGCAGAGGAGGCAGACACTTGATTCTTAGTTCTCTCACTATTAGCTATAGGATTTTGCACAACACTCTGCAGATTCTGCTCAGTTTCTACATCCTTCCTCTAAAAAGCCTTCCTGGACCTTCCAAGTCTTGGATCAGTGCCTCTTACATGTGCTTACATCATTTCTTGTAATTGCCTACACACACACACACACACACACACACACACACACACACACACACACATGTATACACTTATGAAGCCTGAGGTATTTTGGAGGCACCTCAAGGAGGACCTGAGAGTTGTCTTCTTCTATGGAGAAGGTAGCCATTGACGTGAGAGTGCAGACTCATTTTTATGGTCCTGAGTGGGAAGGGCCAGTGGGTGAAAGCTCCAGAGAGTCTCCTTTTGAGGCAGCCTAAGGAAGAACTTTCTGGTCATGAGAATTTCTATAGGATGCAGTAGGCTGTCCTCAGATCCTGTAGGCACAGGCTGACTGAAGAGGCAGCTGTGGAGGATACTGCCCTTGAGATCACAGGCTGTAATAATAACAAAAACCACTGCTAATTAATTTCCTACAAGGACATCGGTGCATCACATTCATGAACTCATTTAATCTTGATATTAGCTTCGCAAAGTGGGTGTAATTCAGCTTATGGAGGAGGAAATGAGGTTCAGAGAACCTGGTAACTCTCCCAGGAGAAATTGGCAGAGCCGGGAGTTGAACGTAAACTATGCCTGACCCTAGATAGAGCTCCATCTAATAAGCCAGCTGCTACTGGCTGGCCCTAGGATTCAGGTGTATACAAGCTTCACCACGTCGCCAGAACAATTTGGTTCATTTTATTTGTTTTCATATGCCTCAGTTTTCCCTCCAGTGACCCTACCTCTTTGATGCTGAAAGTTGGCCAGCAGGCTAGGCCATCAGACACAGTCTGCTCTGGGAACGTGGAGGCTTAGCCTGGGTCACAGATGGTTCCCAGACTGCTTGGTCTGAGACTCTCTTTGTCTCCTTCTAGAAGGAATCCACTGTTTACCAGCTTGTTATTGGACCTCTGGATACATTTATGGATCCACATGGCCTGGGAGAGGTAAGCAGGTGACATGAAGCATGGCAGCTACAGCTGAGAAAAGGGTTTAGAAAGGTCTGTGGCTTCAGTTTTAGGTCTGATGAAAAAAAAAAATAGAAAGAAGAGAAAAACTGAACCCAAACCCAGCAGACTGCCTGCCAGAGTCTGTGAAACATGGTCCGGGCCAAAGCCAGTGTCGGCCAAGAGGGAAATTACAGGCCTTAAATGGGAGACAAGTCTGCAGAAACCTCCCAGGGTTGTTTTTGGCATATGTTTGTTTGCATCCATGTGTGTTTATGTAGACATGTTTTTCCAACTGTGTGTCTCTTTTTTCTTTATGTATTTATCCCTGAGACCCTTTTTAATAAACAATATAGAAACTCTGAAATACTTTATCTCTGAATGATACTTGGGGCAATTCCACTTAGTTTAGTTAAAGTCAGCTAGTATTTCCTGACAGCTTATTTCTGTGCTATGTGCTGAGGATTTAGGATACAAAAAGCATTACCCTGTCCTGAAGTAGTAGCTCAGTGTCCCTCATAATAAAAACACACATGCATAAATAAGGATCCTGGAGTACTCTGGGGACCAAGATCATTTCAGTTGGGTGTAGCTGAGACCTAAACAAGGAAAGGTCTTAGTTCTTGGTGTGGGGGTGGGAGGTGGTCAGGAAGGGTTCTCAGAGGTAGACAAAGGAAAAGGGGGCCATTCTAGACAAAGAGAAGAGACCTAGAGGAGTTCATCTGAAGGTCAGAGACATGTGACTTACCCAAGGTCATACAGCTAGAAAGCAGCAGCCTGAGGACTGAACCCAGATCTCTGATTCCTCTCCAGCTTAGCTAAGAAACCTGAATATTGAGGCTGGAGGACTGTGTCCAATGTCTTTAAATTCTTTATATCCAGTAAGGATTTGCTGAGTCCTACATGCCCCGGAGAGCCTACTTTTATACCTACTACTCAAAAAGATATATGTCGATATTGTTAGGTATCATTTAACAGAGCTATGCTTTTCTCTTCAACAATAAAAATGCATGCACTTATTTATTTATTTATTTATTTAATAAAATAAGGATTTGTGGTTTCTGTGTCATGACTATGCTCAGCAAATGAGAGACAGAGTGAGCAATGGAACTGTCTTTGAAGACAGAGATGATTTTAAATTCCTTTTTACTTCCCATCACACATATAGGTATTCAAGAAATACTGATCTGGCTGGGTTGTATGAACTCTATTATGAAGGTGTATGAGTCAGATATTGCCACAATAATGCTGAATAATGAACAGTCTGTACTCAGTCACTTTATAACTGCAAGCATTTGTTTTTTCACTCGTGTGTTTGAGGGTTAGCTGTGTGGCTCAGGTTCAGGATGCAGGTTTGTTGGGCTTTGGATCAGGTTTGGGTCTGCTCTTTATGTCTCATTGTGGGAGTAGCCTCTGAAAGGTAGCTGAAAGATACCCTTTGGTTGCTCTTATGATAAGTGAACAGGTGAGCAGACAAGAACATGATGAAATAGATGATGTCTCTTGTAGTCTCAGCCCAGAACCTCCACGCTGTCATTTCCATCCACATTCCTTTGTTTATGAGAAGCCAATGTCAAGCCCAATATCGCTGGGAGACCCCATAAAGTCAAATGGCAAAGATATAATTCTAAAATGAGGAGAGCATAATGAATGGAGAAAATTATGGAGCTTCAGAGATATGCTGATTTTAAATTTGACTTATATTTTACCTGCTTTCATAACCCTTCTGAATCTTATTCTTCTTCATTTATAATATGCCAGTCGCAAAGCTTTGCATTTTATAAGCAGTGCTGTATGTAAGGTAGGTAAGGTAGATATTCAGATCCCAGTTAATGGACGAGCAAACTGAAATTGAAGGAAGTAAATGACTTGCTCAAAGTCAAGTGGCTGCTTTCAGTTTTATACCATGTCCATCTGTGTCATCTCTACTTAATTGAAAGGAAGTGTGTGTACTGTGTGATGCTTGAAGATGCTTGTTTCAGGTGAATTTCTATCTCTTTCCCCTTTAAAGATTCCTGGAATCTTTAAGGTCTCTGGATTTTTGCTTTCTGGTGAACTTCACCTAAGGAGAAGCCAGTTGATATGATTACCACCATCCAGGCTTCAAAGTTCATTGTTGCTTGAGAACATAAAGAGTAGGGCTATTTTTAGCAGTGATTGTAGGGCAGTCACACTACCCAGTCACAAGTCTTCAGGAGGAAGGACACTTGAGCAAAGCCTGATTGGTGCTGGTGGTGCAACGTGTTT
This sequence comes from Macroglossus sobrinus, assembly GCA_004027375.1. Classification (NCBI taxonomy): domain Eukaryota; kingdom Metazoa; phylum Chordata; class Mammalia; order Chiroptera; family Pteropodidae; genus Macroglossus; species Macroglossus sobrinus. Next base: position 127,413 of record PVKZ01003316.1, on the reverse strand, counting down.
GGTGCGAAGGCATATTTCGTAATTGCCAGGACTGTCAGGTGATGCAGAGACCTCTGCTCCCAGATATCTTTCCACTTGGCACCAGCTGCTCTGACATCGCTGGGGAGGGACAGCTGGCAGCCTCTCTTTTGCAAGACTTGATTCATGAGACATGGAAGATACTAGCAACAGCAAATCTTTGGATCAGACAGACCTGATTTGAATCAAGGCTGTACCTCTGGCTGTCTGGGTGGCCTTGACCTTGGTGATGCTGTTCCCTCTGGTAGTAGCACCCCTCTTTCTCGGGGCCAGCTCTCTGCCCGAATGTCCCTTTATCTAGGAGGTCTTTCCTGACCTCCTTCAGTCCTCTGTTCCCTTAATACCCCAGTCACCCCGGGCCCTGCATTTAGGCTATCATAATTGCTTGTTTAATTGGTTCTCTGCTATTAGGATAAATGGTTTGTGAGGGCAGGCCCTGACCTTTTTTTTCCACTGAAATTCTACTTCCCAGCATGGTGCCTAGAGCCTAGTAGGCACTCTATAAACCTTTGTTTAAAGGATTCAATAGTAAGTTACTAAAAGCAGCATACGCCTTTGTAATCTTACTGTGGTAGGTTCAGTGTTGTCTGTGCTGTGGAAGCCATTTGAATATAAATCCTTGGCACTCACAGTGTGGTCCTTGGATCTGCCTCCCCTGGGAGCTCATAAGAAAAGCAGCATCTCAGGCTTTGCCCCAGACCTACTGAATTATAACCCGCATTTTAGCCAGATTTCAGGTGATTCATGTACACACTGAAGCTTGAGAAGCACTATGTTAAACAGCTGTAGGATGCTTTTGAAATCAGCTCTAACTGCAAAGTCTTGTCTCAAACTATGCAAAGACTGCCACAGCTTCTAAAGCCAGTTCAATTAATAGAAGCAGCCTGGTAATGTTAAGTGTACAGAACATGAGTGGGGATAAGACTGACACTCATTGGGATGGACAGGACATGATCTGTTTGTTAAGCAATTGATTTCTTGAGTCCTTCTAGTGACTAGCTATAAGAGCATGCTGGCTGCACCATAGTCTCTAAGGAGATTTTCCATTAACTCTCTGACATGGACAAGGAGATGGGCCTGTGCTTGGTGTCTAATCTTCCTTCCCGGTTTGTGAAACAGGTATTATAATTTCCACTTTACACAGAAGGAAGCAGAGGTCCAGAGAGGGTAGGTCACTTGCCCATGACCATATAGTTAGGAAGGGGCAGAGTAGGGATGTTCCTTTCACAACTGGCTGATTCTCAGGGAAGCTACCTCTGCCTTATTCTATATCCTGTCCTTAAATCTTCTTCATGCAGGACTAAATACATTCTCTGAACCACATGAGCTGGCCTTTTTTAACCCTCCTAACCTCAACTCCCACTATATAAGTCCATGGCTCCTTCCGTTCTAACCATACTGGCCTACTTTCTGTCCCTTGAAGATACCCCAAGACCTTTGCATTTCCTTCTGCCTACAGCATGTCTTCCCAGATCTCCCTATGCTTGCCTTTTTCTCATCATTCAGGTCCCATTCTAATGTGACCTCTTCAGAGAGCCTTTCCCCAACCATTCCAGGGAAAGTCATCCTTCCTCTACTCCACCTTCAACCAACAGTCATACTCATTCCTGTTATTTTATATTTTCATAACTTTTAATTTATCCAAAATTACCATGGTTATTTGTTCAAATGCTTTGTCCCGCCTCCTTTTCCTCTATTAGAGTGGAAGCTCTAGGGAACAGGGTCCTTGTCTGGTTAGCTGCTATATCCCCAGACTAGAATGATGCTTTAAGGTTCAACAGTACTTGTTGAAGGTATGAATGTAGAATCATGGCATCAAAAGTAACAACACAGAATGAATGAAGCATGGAATTTATTATTTGATAGACCTAGCTTTAGATCCTATTACAATTTCATGACCTTTGGCAATTCTCACTTAACCACCATGAGCCTTGGTTTCCATATCTGTAAAGTGGGGATAACAACAAAACTCACAGAAGTGGTGAGGAGTACATAAAACCATATAAGAGACAGAGGTAAGTATAATTCAGATCCTTGATAAATATTAGGAAACTCTTCTCACTGTCCCTAACCCTCACATCTTGAGCTTTAACAGTGACTGAATTTATAATTCCTCTGAGATTGGTTCTCACCTCTAGGTCTTTGTTCATGATGTACCTTTGTTTTGCACTGCCCTTCCTTCATCTCTGACTGCCTGCAAAGCACCCACTCATTTTTCAAAATTCTCAATAAACTTTCTTGATCCTCAGGAATAATTTATCTCCTCCATTCACTGCACCCTGATGAAGCCTCATCCAAACACCTAATTATGCCCCATTTGACACCCTGGGGCAGAATATGACACTTGGACAGGGGTCTACTCTCCTTCTGGCAGGTGGGAATCCAACCCAAGTCCTGACATAAATTCGCTGGATATGTAGTAATCTCAATAAAAGAAGGTATTAGAATCACCAATGGAGTACATTTGAATTTGACCCTGCCCTTGAATCTAAGGTTCACAAGGCAAGAAGATGTCTATTTTTGTTATTGCCAGTGCATGTCACTTGCTCAGCCCATTGGAAAAAGGCTTCCGATAAGCATCTGTTTCTTCTCTGGCATATTTGTGTCTCAATTGAAAATTAAAATCTTAACAATGGTAGGTATTACTTTCTGAACTCCTTTTTGCTTTTCCCTGCCTGAGCCAAGGATAAAAAGAAAAAAAAAATACTGAATGAGAAAAGGGTGGAGGGAACCCTCTGCCTCTTGTTTAAATAAACAACCCCCTAAAGCCAACCTGGGGGAAGCCATTCAGTTCCTGGACTCAAGTGAGTCTGATTTCTGCCTTTTATGAGAGCAAGGCCCATTGTCCATTTGAGCTATGGCATGGTTATATCCATCATCCTTCTGTGGTGTGTCCGTGGTGATGCAGAACCCTTCTGCACCTCCACTCAGTGGGCACAGAACTTTGGCTTGCACATCTCCCTTTCTAGTCTTGGATGAAATAGCCTATAGTAAAGGGATTTGCAAAATAATCTCTGACTGTGGTCTGGTTCCTAACAGACCTGTTTCCTAAATGGTGTGAGGTCAGGCAAGGGCCTGAAGCATTTTTTGGATTTCTTGGATGGTTTGATGCAGGATAAGTGGAAAGGAACAGTGCGTTGGTCCTGATAGTTATCAAGGGCCTCTTGTGTGTGAGACACTGTATATACAACCTTGAATCCCCCAAATGACCTTTATGACACTGTGCCTTTTATGGATGATGAAGCCGAAGCCCGAAGGAGTTAAGTGCTTCCCCACTCTCCTGATCTAACCAGTAGCAGAGCCTCGTGTTTGATCTTCAAATACAGATTCAAGTTTAAATCTAAGGAATTCTAGCTTAGATGCTAAGTGCCTTGGTGAAAAGGTCATATCTCATATCCCTTGTTAAGTGGCAGAACTGGGATTCAAACCTGGTCAGCCTCGTTCCCCAACTCTAAACTGTCTGCTTACCTTGCACCAGCTCCAATCCACCTCTTTGTAATAATTGGAGAAGTGATTGACTGCGGTCTCACAGGGAATGAGAGGCTGTGCTACATATGCAGTGTCTAACCCTGAGACCACACCACTTGTCTTCCCTCTGCATTGTCATGGGAAAGGGCTTCCAGAGAATAGTCTCAAGGCTGACTGCTGATCCCTGGGAAACCCAGACTTCTTATGGAGCTGAGTGAGTTACTCTGGGGAAGCTTCTGGCCCCTCCTTAGAAGCACTGTATCTGTGTTTAGTCTGGTCTGCCTCCAGGGGCAAGATGATGAAACAAAGGATTGCCTTGGACAGCTTCTGTCACTTGCATGCCAATCTGCTGTTGTGTTTTCCTGCTGTCAGAGGGTCTTCATAGCTGTACTAAAAACCGATGAGATATATACTGGAGAAACATAGAGATTATCTACAATTCAAACTGCAGAAAAGGAATTGTCAAGGGATTGGATGGCTTTTCCAGAAAGCCAGATTAAATAGTCCCTACATTCTCTAAAATTTGGGAATCACAGTCTAGGAAAGATTCTTAGAAAGCCTAAGAAATTGCAGCTTAATAGTTGGAGTCAGGTCTGGGTTCCAGTCTTGCTCTGCCTCTTCCCACTACATGACATTATACTGGTAGTGTGACAATAATTATATTGGACTTAGCATCATTGTGATCTTAAAATGAGGTAATATGTATGATATGCCCATTCCAGAGATGATAAGTCATAAATAAAGAACCGTGTGTGTGTGTGTGTGTGTGTGTGTGTGTTTCCCCTTATTATCTCATTATAATACACAGAGAAATCAGACCCAGAGACAGACATTGTGATATACACAGACACATGAGATTTAATGACAGCGCCAAGAGTTGAACCCTTGTCTCCAGTCTCCCAGGCCAGAGTTCTTTATTTCATATCATAAGGATAAGGAGGAATTTTGTTAACCATATCCCTAAATTCTAGGCCATGAAAGCATCAAAAAAATTCTCAGATAGCATATGGGCAATACACTAAAATGAAATTGTTCTTTGAGCATTCCAGCATCTAAAAGGTCCTTTGAAGAAGCATTCCTGTATGGTCAGGGCAATAGGCATGTGGCCAGACTTGACTTTTTTCAGTCAAGGGTTGGTCATACTCAGCAAAGTGTCCTCACATACACCTCCCGCACGATACTGAAGGATTTCACCAGGTGTGACCCAAGAGAAAGTCAAGAGCAGAATACGGGCACGTCGTGTACAGTCTCTGGAGCCAGCTGGGGCAACATTTACCTATGAGATAAGGACTATGAATGCACCTTATAAACCACGAGTTAACTTCAGTTCTTCTGTTTTAATTATAAAGGACTGTTCCAGAAATAACCTTATCCCTCAAAGTATAAGGCCTTTTCACTGGTCTCTGGGACTATGTTAGAGGATATCTCTTACAAACACATTAATATAGTTATATCATATCACATTATAAGGATGCAATTTGGTAAGCACATTTCTAAATTGATCATTCCAAAGAATTGACATTTATAATTAAGAGTCAAAGGTAGAATCACAGAATCCTTCAGTGCTCTGAACCAGTAATGAAAAGCTCAAAAGTGGCTCCTACTGGCTCACTGGCCTGTAGGTCTTTGTTAAAATGACAACTTAGCACAGTCTTCTCTGGCCACCTAACTAAAATTACAAACCAACCACCACATACTCTATTTCCATGCCTTGATTTATTATTTATCTCTGTACTTAATAACTTGTAACGCTGTGTATTTTACTTACTTTGTTATTATCTATGCTCCCTCACTGTTTAGCTAACAATACTCACATGCTCTGAATGCTTTACAAATATCAGCTCATTCAGCCCTCATAACAATTGTAAAAGAAGATACTATAATTTGCTCCTATATACAGTTGAGGAAACTAGAGATGTTAGGTGTGTTTATGGCCACACAGCTCACAAGTAGGGTTAAGATGTGATCCCAGGAGTCTAGCTCCTGAGTCTTTGTTCACAACCACCAGTCTCTTCTACTCATAGGATGTGAGTTATAAAAGGACAGGGATTTGCCTATTTGATTCCTAGTGCCTAGACTAATGCCTGGCACATTATAGTACCTAATCATTTTTTGTGGGATAAACAAGTGGTTAAATGGAGCTTATACTATTTCATTTCTTCGAAAGGCCTTCATTCACAGATACTATGCATAGACAGTCACTCTCCATGAATCAAATCTCTAAATTACAGGAAGACAGTGGGGAAGGTGGAAAGAGCATGGGCTTTAGTGACAGAAAAGAATGAAGATCAAAAATCTTACTTCCGTCACTCATGTAATATTACCTGAGCTGTGTGACTAACACATTTACCTAACCTCTCTGAGCCTTGGTTGCTTCATCTTTAAGTGGAGAAAATCATGGGTTCCTGGTAAGGTTAGGTATTGTAGTGGCAGTTAAATGTAGATAAAGTGCCAGGCACAGAGCAGGTACCCAATAAATATGAATTGCCACCTGCATTAGGAAGGGATAGAGGAAAGCAACATGAGACTCCAGATTCCTTTTGCTGAGTAAGCTCTTATTTTTTTGAATAAATATATTAGTGTCAGGGTAGAGAGAAAACAAAGAGGACCGAGAGATGGAAGAATTCATTTTTCCTTCTACTGCAATTAAGACTGGACCGACTTCAGTCAAATCAACAATATATTTCTTTTGATTATCAGATAAAGCCATATTGACGTTACCATTTTTTTCTTCTGTAACTTTATTAAATTTGGTTGCCTATAACATAAAACACTGGCTCTTCAGAAGTGGTTTCCACCAACTTATTGAGCAGACAGGAGGATTTTAATCTATCTTCCACCAGAAAACAAAGTCTGCTTTAAATTAGAGACAACAAAGTTGTACATCTGACATTCAAGTTTCCCATTCTTCCTAATTTGTAGGCTGAGCTTTTAAAACTCTAAATATTTGTCTTACTTTTAAGACTGTTTTCTTCAAGTCTTAGTCAGATTCTGCTGTGAAACCAACTAAGGGTCCCAGGCTTAAGCTAAATTGGGTTGTGGTGCCTGGATGTTGCTTCTGCTTTTTCTGGATTTGGTGAGAGCCTTGACATCAGATTGCACTGGAAACTTCCACACACTACCATGAGACAGAGGTATCTCCTCCGTGGGGAGGTCCCAAGTCCAAGAAATTCCGGCATGCTCTGTTCTCTTTCTCGGACCCTTATGCTGCTCACGACATGAACAACACAGAACAGTTAGGTTGAATTAATTTCAAATATCTGAATTGGTTTTGTGCCTGCTGTTTTCATGTATTTCTTCCTAGAATACCCTCCCCTCCCCTCCTCTGAGCTCAGAGATCTTCTGCCTAAACCTCAAGACTCCACTCGGTTCCTCCTCTGGGACAATGCCTCCAGGGGGCCTGTGGTCACCAGTTCTGTGCTCTTTTCTAGCAATTAGCCCCTTTCTTATCATCTTTAAATGTTCTTGTTTTTCATCTGTGAGCTTCTTTAGAGTAGGGGCTTGTCATTCATTTAAATATCTTTAGGCTCTGGCATAGGGCCTGGTCTGTAACAAGTGCTCAGTGAATGACAGATTTAAAGAGAATTATTGAAGCTTTACATTTTATGCTAAAATACACAGGGAGCTGGGACCTTATTAGAAAAAAAGCAGTAGGTTGAGTGGTATGTTGACTGCATGTTAGAAGCCCCCTTGGGCGAAACTGGTTCAGGCCCCTTTATTCTGCACATGGGAGCTCAGGGACCTCCCTAAGACTGCATGCATTTCTGGAAGAGCCAAAGTCTCTGGACTCTGTCTAGTGTCCAGCCTGTGATATCAGTATGCTCCTTGTCCTCATAAGAATAAGCTGCAATAAAGACATGGATGGTGGTGTGGGGAGAGGCATTCAGAAATGAGATACTGAGAGTGAGCAAAAATCATTGACATGTAGCCTGCTGTATTGGCAGCAGGCTGCCTGGCTGCCTGGAGGATGCTATTAGGAAGAAAGCTACTGGAAGGGAGATAGGAGGAGCTCTGGGATGGAGACTTGGGTTCTTCAGGCCCGACGCATCGGCCTGAGTCAGCACAGGAACCAAGAGAAAGTGCCATAGGGCTGCCCACAAACCAAAGGTTTCTGGTTCCTTGCAGCTAGGCTTCTGGCCAGACATTAGGAAAAGAGGACATTGCAAAAAATCACAAATAGGAGGAAGTGGTTTGAGTTTCCTGCTTTAAGGAGGATGCTACATTTAAATAGAATTCAGTAGAATTAAGTAGAAGGGGGAAGTACCCTGAGCCTTCTACTTGGACCTTGAAGTTTGCTTCTTACAGAGAAAAAGTGCCTCCCAGGAAACAAAAGAACCTCAATCAGAGTAGAAATGAATGAAATAAAACATGTTTCCACCTGTTGAGCATCTGTTCTGTGCTGGGCACGTCCCTCAGTTAGTCCTTCTGACATTCTTCTAAATCCTGGTAGAAAATCAGGCTCTCAGAGGGAAGTGACTTGCCACAGACACAGCAAGGCAGGGCTCGCACTCAGATTCACTCCCCCAGACAGCTGTGTCAGAGAGTGCTCCCAGACCCAGCAGACAGTCCTTGAATCCCTTGGAGTTCAGTCTAAGTAAGCTTCTCTTGTTTGAGAGCCAACAGTTACCAGGCCAGTCCCCTTCTCTGCTATGCAAAGCTCAGTTTTGCACATCTAACCACCCTCAAGAGGCCCCAGGGAGATCAAACTCTGAGTGCCTGAAACAGGGCCTGGTTTAAGTCATCTCTGTCTTCCCAGTATCCACCCAAGGGCCAGGGACTGGGGAGATGCTTAAGAATGCTGGCTCCTTTATGTCAGGATCTTTCCATGTATTAGCTCATTCAAACCAATGAGGTAGTTTTATCTCCCCCCAGTTTGAGTTGGGAAAACTGATACTCATGAAGAGAAGTCATTTTCTCAAGACATGTTATTTATTGTCTTTTACAAATAAAGCTATTTTCTGAGTAGAGGTAAGATCTTTTACGATACTTCTGCGTCAGAAATATCATAATTATTCATATTTCTAAATCAAATAAACCTGAATTGCCACCCTCCCTGCATTTGACATGAAATTCCATCTCAGCTCTATGGGGTGAGGGTTGCTCTAGACTCAGGGGTTTTTAAGGAATGGAATTTAGATCCAAAGTATCTCTCTGGTCTTCAACTCTAAGATGTTCCAACTACAAGTGTGATGTTAATAAAGCTGCAGCTTCATATTCCCTCATTTGTACATGCCCCTCTGAGAGGAACCTTGGAATGTGGCCAAAGGTCATACAGGATTACAAAATTTGCAAAAGTATGATGTTTAACCTTAATGGGTGAGGTTTAGAGATTGCTGCCTCTCCTACCCCAATCTCCTCCATCATACTTCCCCTCCCATTGGGTAAGTTGGAGTGACTGTGGGAATTTTATATTTGTAGTTTTTTCTTCAAGAAAGCACCCCAAATTGTATATGCTTCAGACCCCACAAACCCTAGATCTGCTCCTCTATTCAAAAGGTGCAATCCCTCACACACTAGCCATAGGTGGCTGCCCTTGTGGCCCCTGGAGCCAGGTTTCTTCATGTATGTCTTTGGCTTTTTCTTTTACCCTTTCAGAAGTTCTGTTTGTCTGGGTAGAGGCTACTATATGGGAGTGGATGCAGGTTCCCCTTTTTGGAAACAGCAGCTACCAGTTTATTTTGTGATCTTGGAGAATCTTTCCAGGGTCAGGTCATCCCCCTCTTTCAACTTGAGTACCAACTCTAGCCCACCTTCCCTCTCTGGAATGATTGATCCTTATTTAATTAAGGAAGTAGGGGAAAGGATGGGTGAGGATTGCCCAGACCTTCTCAAAGACAAAAATGGCCTCCTCTTCTCTTATGGGAGAATGTGTTCCACAGAATGTGACTAAGCAAGCCAAAAACTAGATGTACTTTTTTTATCCCACACTAGGATGAATAGGACTTCTTGGAAGAAGTGGCATTTGAACCAGGTCTTTAAAGACAGAGAGTTTCTGCTGGGTAATGGGGTGGGGAAGAAGTATCACAGTCAAAGAACAGAGGAAAGGCCTGCAGTGAAATAGCAGGCATGTTGGATGTGGTTGTATTTATTCTCTTAGATGAAGTTCAAAGCAAAATCTCTGATATCCTCTGAAGAGAGAACATCCAGGTTGTTTTTCCGCCCAGAATAGAGTAAACAGGATTATTGGACTCTGTGGTGGCCTCAGCTGAACACACTATCTGGCTGGCCTTGGGAGAAAGGGCAGAAGGGAGATGGCTGAGGTTAGGAGACACCTCAACCTCTGGACTTCACTTCCTAAGTAAACACCTCTGTTGTAACAACTTGTCTTAGGAACTTGAAATTTATATCTCTGGTCAGAAAATATGCACAACCTTTGACCCAACAATTATACTTCCAGAAATACAACAGGAAGAAATTGTTGTTGATGCGTGTAGAGATATTTGTATAAGGACATTCAGTATAGTGTTGTTTATAATAGAGAAAAATTGGAAGCAACTTGAATATCTAACAATAGGAGTAAAGTAGGAAATTTATAGCACATCTATATAATGAAAAATATTAGCAATTAATAATCACGTGATAAAGAAATAGTTGGTATGGAATATTCAGGATATTTTTCCAAACCAAAAAAAAGGTTATAAAGCACTATGTACTATCTGCTCTCAGGTTATATATATTATGCTGGCATTTATTGAACACTTACTATGTGCCAGGTATGGCTCTAAGAATTTAAAAATATTAATACATTTAAATCATGCAACAAGCTTATAAAGAAGATTTTCTTTATCTCTATTTTACACAGAAAGAGACAGAGACACAGAGTGTCTAAGTAATTTGACCAAGGTCACACAGTAGTTAGTGGTAGAACCTGAATGTAAATAAGGCCGTCTGACTCCTGGGTTCATTAATAAACCAATAGGCTGGCTGATTTCTCTCTTTGTGTGTGTGCATGCATGCATGAGCATTTGTATTGTTTTCCCTCCTTCTTAGAGGATTTATATCAAAATGTTAGCTATGTTTTAAGTAATTCCTTTCTAGGACAAGAGACAGCAGATATTTTCATAATGTGAGTGAATAGCGAATATTGCAACCAGTGTAGGCACTGGAGCACATCTGCACCTTGAACGTAGAGACAAGACAAATTCTCCCATAGAACTTACATTCTCATGGGGAGGGAGGGAGGTAACCAGTAAATAAATAGCCAAGAAAAATATCAGCTGGAGTTCAGTGCTGCTGAGAACTGCAATTAGAATGATAGGGTGGGACCTTAGCCTTTAGAGATTGATCAGTTAGGGAAGGTGACCTTTCAGAGGTGGCATTTCAGCTGAGTCTGAGAGAGAGAGAGAGAGAGAGAGAGAGAGAGAGAGAGAGAGAGAGAGAGAGAGAGAGAGGGAGGGAGAGAGAGAGAGAGCAAACCTAGTAATATGTTAACATTTGAGGAATCTGGGTGAAGAAAGCACTAATTTTTTTATTTTTAAAATAAAATTTTAGGAGTATGTTAAAATAAATATGTTAAAAAGTGATTGCTGTACATCTAAGGGAGTAGTCAACAGGGCTTACTGATGAATGATATCTGCTGGGTAAAGAAATCAAGGGGTAGGTAGATGCTGATGCCTTTGAATAAAGTGGGATAAGGCTGAGATTGAGGAGCAAAAATCAGCATTCTTTTCTGGCCCTATTAAATCAATATGCCCAATAGTCACAGTTTATAAACTACCATGCTTCATCTTCTCATTGGGTCTTCCTGTATGCTTATGAGTTAGTTAGGGTTTAGATGATATTTCTTTTGTACCAGTGAAGGAACTGAGACCAAGAATGAGAAATTGATTGCACAAGATCTCATGGTGAGCAAGTAGCAGAGTTAGGGGTCAAAGTCAGATCTGAATTCACTAAACACAACACTCCCAAAGCTAAATCATAAGAGACACTTTGTATATATTTTCTACTGCTTCTAAGATTGCATAGACATTGAACAGGCTGGTGAAAAAAAATTGGTACATGAAGGATGCACATAAACTTAATCTTAACAGGTTGTGTGAGGGTGGTTGAGACAACACTTTTCCTTAGAAACTGCTAAGAATCCCATCCCCAGTGACCAGGAACCAGTTTAATCTCCAAGAGGCACAGTATGATGGGCTGCAACTTGACTTCTCTTGATGTCAAGTTGTTCTTCCTTTTTTATTATTCTATAATTATTATCAGATATATAGGTAAAACTAACTGTCTCCAAGCAAAAGTAGATAATGTGAATTAGCTTCTAAGGGAGAAAGTGTAAATGAAAGAGCTCTGTGGTCTTCAATGCTTTGCTGCACAGAAATCCTGATTGCATCTTAGGGCCATGTTCATTGTTTCCAAGCCCATAGCAAATGCTCCAAAGTGCCTTTGTAGGTCACAGCTTGTGATTGGCTGGGCTTTTGCCAATTTGGAGACCATTTTAAAACTGCAAGATATTTAAAACAAAACAAAACATTAACAACAACCACCTCTACCACAGGAGCTTAGAGGAAGAGAGTTGACTTTATCACCAAAATAGCGCCTACTAAGACTCTGTTCTCATTTAATCTCATGTAATTGAGGCAACTCTGTTAGCCCAGTTTTACAAAGGAGGCAAATAAAGCTTAAAGCATTAAACAATATGATCCCAACTGGCTATGAACCCATATTGTCTAATGCCAAACCTGTGCACTTTCCACTGTACTGCATGGCCAGATTGACCCTTACTGCTCCCAAAGATGAAAGCTACCCCACCCCAATCACAAGGGTGCAAGAATGAGTTGCCATGGAATCCATTCTGTTTTTGGGTCCTCACCACCTTAAATCAATGATTTGTGCTATTTCATTGGGATGGTATGCATGTTTGATTTATGTTGGCAAAGAGCAAGCTATAAATTGTGCCCATGAACCCACTGAGGCCTTTTTTCATATTGAGGATGTTTATAGAAACAGGAAACATGGCCTCTGCATGAACATACTGGTCCTCTCTATGGACCATAACATCATCATAAATAGATGTATCCAGGATCTCTGCTTGGACTATTTTCCATAGAAACTCAGCAAACCCATGAGATGGGTCCTTATTAACAAGAAAGGGGAAAGGGGCCCTCCCTCATGTCTAGAGCGTATCTTTACAAGAGGCCTGCTCAATTGGGGACCACTAAATATGCACCACCCCTTCTCTGTTGCTATGGTCTGGGTCTCATTTTTTTTGGACACCCTTCCCCTTTTTACAGCTGTGATTTTTAGGAGTTTGACCTGGGAATCCAGAGTTGTAGAGCTCTTCTCTGGTCCTGGAAAGCTGGGTCCACCTTGTGAACTCAATACACCTCCACACTCACTGCTCTATCCAATTCCCTTTATCACAGTGGACTTTAATAAAGAGAATGTGAGGGCACTGCTTTTAGTATCTCCATTTTGCAGATAAGGGGAATGGGGCACAAGATGGGAAGAGCCCATTGTTTGTCTTTGAATTACTCACAGAGTTTAGCACTAAACTTTGTCTTTCTCAAGGAATATTTTAGTTGTTATAGATGATTATTGCCATTGTCATCAACATCTGTTATTTGTGAGAGACCAGCCAGAAAATAGCTAGCACATATATAAAGGGTTTAAATTAAATTATATTTATAAGATACTATTGCAGAGTTAGGGACTCTGCAGGGTTAGGGACTAGCACACAGGGACTCACAACAGTAGGGAACATTTAGCACCAGTTATGGGTTGAATCATGAACCCCCAAAATTCATATGTGGCTTGCAGTGCTCTGGGCAGGATTCCTGGAGAAGGCGGATCTGAACCTTGACCTTGAAGGATGGGTTGGATTTAAATAGAGAGGCATGAGGCAGACATTGTGTGAGCCAAGGTGTAAAGGTAGAGATGATCAGAGAATGCAACCTAGGAACCCTTACATAAGGTGTCAGCAGCCACAGCTTACAAGCATTTGCTTTTCTATTATTTCTCCAGAGTCTTTTTAGGTCCTTGGAAAGTATGCAAGGCAGTGTGTTAAACTGTAAATTCCCAAAGACTTTGAGTTTAGCTCTGAGAGCTTTTTTATGCATACAGAGAAACTCAGGAAGGGTCCGTCTCTGCCTCTACTCTATGCTCCCAAAGCCAGCATTCTGCACCCTTATAGCACTTGGGCTTGGAACAGAGAAAACACGCAATAGGGTTGGCAGATCAATTGAAAAGAGAAAACAGAGTCTCAGAAGAGTTGTGTGACTTGCTGAAGGTCATGTGGGCTGCAGGTGCTGGCACTAAAACTTGAAACCAAGACTCTAGATCCCTGCTCTTCCCATTGTGCCATGTGGCCACAGGTATCTAAAACATAAACCTTAATCCATACTTGCTAAATAAGTAAATAGAAGAAAAAATGAAGAAAGGGACAGAAGAAGGAAAAAAACAAGACTAATTTTCTTATTTGGCTTTTAAACTAACTTAAATGGGGCTTTATAAAAGGGAGTTGACAGAATAATAGGCAGAATCATAAGAGAAGAAAAAGAAACCAGCTTTTATTGAATGTTTATACCGCACTTAATGGACTATGTGTTTTGTTTATGCAATCTCACTTTAATTTAAATGGGACAACACCCCACCAGAGCAGATCTTATCATCTGAGTTTTACAGATAAGAAAATTAGAGCTCAGAGAAATTAAAACATTTCCCAAAGTCACACAGGTTTAAACTTGAAGGGAAGTTACATCAAGACTAGACTTAAACCCAGGTCAAGGTGACTCCACTACCCCTAATTTTCCTGCATATCAGTGTAAAGTTTACAGTCTCCCGGGACTTTTTATAAAGGTCACACCCATTTGGATATATCTATTCTGAGCAATTCTCCCTCTTTACTTCAGAATCACAGTTTATAGACCATATAGACAAGGACGTATCTTATTTGTTATAATATCTTAAGAAATTATCAGTTTCTGTCCCCAGGGGAGTTACTGAAGTACATAGTTACTGAATGTCTTAGGTCAGGTTCCCTGACTTTCTGTGGACAATCATCCCAGCATGTTCACTTCTCTGAGGCTCTCGATATTTTCCTCTCCTCTTTGTCCTGGTGTTTCTACTTCACTTAGGGTGGGCACTTTGTGTGACTTTCTGTAAGATCCCCACATACAACCTTGTAGCATACTGGGACTCTCTCTCAGGGTGGACTTTTATAAAGGTCATGTGAGAGGACTGTTTTTAGTATTTCCTCAGCTAATACTATCCTTGTCATATGTTAAATCCTGTGTCAGAGCAGAATGTTCCCATATCAGTAAACTCTCTATTATCTCACTATCTATTGCCTGTGGATCCAGTCCCATACCCATGCTTACAATACCTGCCAATGCAGCTCCTTCGGGATTCTGTTGCTTCCTGGAGGTCTAGTACATCCTTGGTGGCATTATGGTGCGACTTGATCCTAGTTTTTGGTCTGGTGGCCTGGAGGGCAATTCCTGAATCAGAGGTGTGCTTCCTTATCGGGCAAAATTCTCTGAGTCATCTCAAGCAAAGAAGAACCATAATCGGGAAGATCAGGCTAGTGCTGCAGCTCAGAGGCCCAGAATGTCTCGCTTCTCAAGTGCATACACCCAGATGTCCTCTCCCCACATTTGAGGGACCCATTCCTCCTCAGATAGGGTCCTGAACTTAGTCACAACAGAGTGGAAAATTAGATTTTGACTGAAACTCTGCTACCTTTCTGATTAAGTTGGGCCCAATCCTCAGCTTTTTCTGCTCTCCAGCTGCAGGAGATGAAAATCGCTTGATATGCTACCAAGGGGACCCTATGACTTTCACACTTTGTCTTAAATTAGTGATTAATCACTTTCAGTCTTTCACTGACTTTCTTCAATGCATTGATAGCACTCAGTAGAGTCATCTCATTCCATAGTTTTAGTAATTACTACTTTCTCCTGAATCGCTCAACTGTCTGACATATTGCACCTGCCAAGTGTATTTCCTTTTATGATAATCCCATTCCAACTCACCAAGTATAAAAATTTTCCCAGTTGCAGAGCTTCAGTGAGCCAGGTGCTATCAGGATTCTCCCTGCTCCCCAGTGATGGGATACTCTTTTCCAGCCAGCTGACAAATGGCCCAGCTCCCAAATCCCAATACAGAGCCATTCCTGCTACAACTCTTAGGTTGGATGCCCTAGGAATCTTACCCTGAGACAAATTTCTACATGCAGAAAGTTTATCATTGAGTACTTTTGGGAACACCACCGTGAGAGAAGAAGCAGAGCAGATTTGGAGGGAAGAAGAAATTGAGCTGGGATGCAGTTGCCAGGGCTCAGAAGTTGGGATGGCTCTTTCAAGTTGTCAGAAGTTGAGGCAAGGGATCTTGTATCTTCCACATCAAGCCATGGGCTTCCCCTAGAAAGCAGGCATAGCTTTGCTTGAGGCAGCTCTGTTCCATTAATGGTAACTCTGGGAGAGGAAGTAAACTGTCAGCAGCCAATACTCCTGGCAATTGAGAAAATAGTCTCCAGGGGGCATTTGGGCAGGACACCACAGCATCTACTACATTGAATGAAGTAATGAATGTTCTGTCTTTCTGTCTAATTACCTTGAAAATCCTTGAAAAATTTTAAAAAGGCTCTTCAAGTCTGTGGTCTTTCCAGCCTCACCAGTGCTGGTTGCCTGGCATTATTCTGTTTATTTGGCATCTTCATTAGAAAGAACCATTAAAAATGGTCTAATTCAAACTACTTATTTTCCAGATGAGAAAACTGAGGCCCAAAATGTTAAAACAACTTGCTTAAAGTCCCGTGATGGATTTGTGATTGAGCCGAGACATTATACGTATTGTTTTAGTTCAGAAACAGAAGCTTAAACACATAAGGATTTCCTATCATATCCAAGAAGTCTACGGGTCTGAGTTGGCTTGGGCTACATAGTAATCAAGGACCTCCATTCTAGCACATGGCTTCCATCCTCAAGGTCACCTCAAGGTCCAACATGGCTTTCTGAATTGCATGTATTTCATCTTGTTCTATCTTAGCCACAGGAGAAATCAGGGAGAACAAAAGGGTACTCACTCTATCTCTTTTCAGGAGCCTTTTTTAATGTCTCACTTGCCTTTTCTGATGATATATCATTGCCTAGAACTTTGTCCCATGACTTCTCCAGCTGTAAGGGAGGCTAGGAAATGTCTTTATTCTAGATGGCAATTTTCCCAGCAGTACAAAAAGGAAAATGGATATTGGATAGGTAATCTGTATCTCATTGGTTTTGTGACTGTTAAAAAGGATACATTTGAAGATTACACCTTGGTCGGTCCCCTTCTAGTTGTAGAACTAGTAGAAAGTTACTTAACCTCTAAACCTTTAGTTTCTTCATGTGTAAAATAGGCAACAATCCCTAACCTCACAAATTTATTATAAACTAACCTGTGGAAAGGACTTAGTACAATATCAAGTATGTGTATTGGCAGAATGTCCATCCTTTCTTCTTCCAAGTGATTGAATAACTTGATTATAACTTAATGGAATTCCACTCTACTGATTTGTTGAAGAAGAAAAAGAAGAAGAAGAAGAAGAAGGAGAAGAAGAAGAAGAAGAAGAAGAAGAAGAAGAAGAAGAAGAAGAAGCAGCAGCGACACAATTTGGTTAAGACATGTGTCCAGCATTCTACCAATTTGTTGTATTAGCTTATGCGAGAAGAAAAAGAAAAGCCTGTCATGACGCTTTCAACAGGCTTCTCTGTGAAGTCTGCTGGTGGCAGACAGACATAAAACCAAGACAACCCCTAGAGCATTTTTTTAAATGGAAACCTTTCTTTTCCATTTCCTCTTATTCAGGAGACCAGATCCAGGCTCTAATTATTGCCACACAGTTCCTTCCCATGCAGCATAGCCACTGCCTGGTCTATACAGGCCTCCCTGCCCCTTTGGGTGGCTCAGCTCCTCAGACGGCTTCTGCTTATTGAGTCAGGCTTTGTGGGAGGAGCTAGATCTAGAGGTGTCTAAGATAAGGTCCCTGCTTTTGAAAGACCACATTTTGGCAGGAAGACCAACATGTAGATAGATCATTTCATTTCTATTAGTTGAGCGCTCAGTAAAATGAGCTGGGATACAGAAGAGCACCTAACTCATTTTATTGTGGGTACTCCCTGAGGACTTCTCAGAGGTAGTGATGATTGGACTCCATTTTAAAGGATGAAAAGGAGTCTCCTTGGGAGAAGAAGAGGGCAAAGAATGGAAAGGGGCCTTCATAAAGAGAAGAGCAAAAACAAAGGCTTGGTGGAATACTATATCTTTGAGTGGATAGAAAATTGCAAATAGTTTGGTGATGGATTATAAAGGAAGAGACAGAGAGGAAGGGCCATTGGGTCTGACATTTGAAGTTTCAATTATTTCCCTCAATCTACCTCTCTCTATGAATAAGTTATTCTGGGAAACAGTTAATTCCTTATCAGTGCCAGCACTCAAGCAGTGGTGGATGGTAGGGGACACAGAGTATTAAATTTGGTGTGATTATTCTGTAATTGATCATTGTTGGAGTAACTTCCAGTTTTAGGATACTGTGATTCAAGATGCTTGCAGATCTTGCTTTTCATAGATGTTTGCCCCAAAACATCTGACCTTAAGTTTCTTTGTGTTTTCTTGGCAGTTTCTGAGCAATTTGGAACACTTACAGCTATTTTCACATGCCATCGTCTTTAAACCTCACAAGTAATTGCGAGTAAAAATGATCAAACTACTTTTTTAGATAACAGATAAAGATACAAGCCCAGAAAGGTTAAGTGGCATGCCGAAGGTTACACAGCTAGTGAGTGATGAAACGGGGAGTCGAATCTGAGACCACCCTACTCCAAAGTCTCTGCAATGGTAAAAGATTACCATTCTAAATGTCTTGACTTGGTTGGAAAGAATTTTGTTTTATTTCCTTCCTTTTTCCCTCTTCTTAGCTTTGAATTTCTGCTCTTTTGAGATCTTTCCCTCTAGTCTAACCTTGGAGTTGGTATAGTAGCCAGTTATTCTAAAAGAACACTTGAATTTGCTGATATTGAGTTCCCTTTAGGAGAATGGGCCTTTGTTTAATGGTTCATTCTTCTGTTAATAAGTTCTTGCCACAGATGGTTTGTAATGTCCCAGCATCATGGAAGGTTAGACCTAGTCTTCAGTTTGCTGGAAACCAACCCCCATTGTTTTACAAGTAAATTCATCAAGGCTCAGAGTGAGGCAGTGTGTTTCACATGGTCACTCAGGGAGTGAGCAGAATTAATGTAATTTCATAAAAATGTTGCATTTGGATTCACCATCTCTGTTCTCCTAATAGATTTTTGGCTTCAAGAAAAAATGCAATAAGCCAGGTATGAGCCTGGACATGTGGTCTTGTGGCAGGACTTGCTGTGCTAGTTCAGAGCCTGGTGTAAAAACTTTAAAGAGTGTGGGAGAGGATCATCAGGTTTCTGCTGACTTGGGATCATTGTTGGAGAGTTAACGGTTCTTAGCGGGAAGCCCTGGACTGAAGCGGTGCGTAGGACTATGTGGGCACTGCGAAGAATCATATGTCTCTAGGAGGGAAGGGAGCTTCCAGACCCTGGAGTACGATCCTCTCATTTTACAAATAAAACTGAAGCTTACAGAGGGAAAGTGACTTGCTGAAAATTAAAAAGCAAGCAAATGGCAGAGCCAGGATTCGAACCTAGTCCTCATGAACCAGGAAAGGTTATAGGTCAATAATTAGAACATCAGACACTCAGGTTCAGCCTCTAATTCTGCTGCTTTCCAGCTGTGTGTCTTTAGCAAGTAACTTGTCATCTCTGAACCTCCTCATCTGTAAAATTAGGTCACTGTTCTATTCTCAGAGTGTTGTAAGAATTAAATGAGGCTATAACATACGTGGATGTGTCTGGTACATAAGTAGCTCATTTCTAGGCCAGAGCCTCCTACTCCGCCTCAAAGCCTTGGTAATATTATGTTGAGGTCGGGAGAGATAGAGTTGTCATGGTTATGTTAAAAGGTGTCAGGAAGTCAGAGGGTAAAGATACCTGGTGTGCTGGGGGGAGGAAAGAACAGGGCAGCGTGTTTGGAGCATGAATGTGAGCAGAATAATACATGAGGCTGGAGAAACCAGCAATGGCCAGGGCCTGGTGCGGTGTTATGTTATCTGTTTGTTTGCCATGCAGAGTAGCTTACACTTAATCATATAGGTGAAGAAAAACCACTAAAAATTTTTAACCTAGGAGAATACCATGGTCTGACTTGTATTCTTTAAAGTCCCATACAGGGACATTGTGTCCAGGGGAGCATGGAAATGGGGAATCCATTAAGAAATGAATACAGTTGTCCAGGAGAGGGGTATGGATGGCCTGACCAACCACTAACATCGATAAATGGCAGAGAGAATTAAAAAAATCAACAGGACTCAGATATGAATTTAATGTAGAGAGTAAGGGAGGAGAAGGTATCAACAATGATTCTCTCTTCTGGCATTGAAACATAAAAACTTTTATCTATCAAAAGTCACTATAAACAAAGTGAGAAAGATAAGAGATGGGAGAAAGCAATTGTTACATCTATTAAAGACAGCAGACTAGTAATCAGAAATAAATTAAAACACTGAAGTACCGTTCCAAGGTACACATCAGATTGGCAAAAGATTAAAAATCCAGCAATAGCAAAAGCTGATGAGTATACAAAACAACTAAAACACTTATATATTGCTAGTACAAGTCTAGATTGTTAGCATTACTTTGACATGTATTTTGCCGCAATCCAGTAAATTTGGTGATGGTTATATCTTACATCTTAGCAATTTCACATATAAGTATATATTCTGGAGAAGCTGTGCACATATTCATTGAGACTATAAGGAAAGAACCTTAAATCTTATCAATAGAGAAAGAATAAGGTAACTGTAGTATGTTCATCCAATGGAATACTGTATAGCAGTTAAAAATAAATAAATTCGGCATTTCTGGTTTCAGCTAAGAAGGAATGAGCATACTCCAGCCTATCTTTCTCACTAATTATAACTAAAAACCCCGGAGAGAATACATAAAGCAACTATATGAAAATAATCACAGATTGTGTTGGTGAGGAAAGTCAAAATTCAAAGAACAACTGATATGGGTCTATTAGTCAGGATTCTCCAGGGAAACAGAACCAAAGGGATGTATATAAAAAAATTAAGAGATTTATTATAAAGAACTGGCTCATGCAGTTATGGAGGCTGACAAGTCCTAAGACTTGTAGTCTGCAAGCTGGAGAACCAGGAGAGCTGATGGCATAGTTCCAGTCCAAAGCATGGCAGGCTCAAGACCCAGGAAGAGCAAATGCTTTGGTTTGGGTCCAAAGACAGGAAAAAAACTGTTGTTCCAGCTCAAAGGCAGTTAGGCAGGAGATATTTTCTTTTACTCACAGGAGGGACAGCCTTTTGTTCTATTCAGGCCTTCAACAGATTGGTGAGGCCCATCCACATTAGGAAGAGCAATCTGCTTTACCCAGCCTACGGATTCAAATGCTAATCTCATCCAGAAGCACCCTCACAGACACATAAATAATGTTTGACCAAATGTCTGGGTACCCTGTGACCTACTTAAGTTGATGCTTAAAATTAACAATCACAGATGTTAAATTTCCTGGGTATTTTTTCCCCCTCTGTATCTCCCAGCTTAAGTCCCAGGGCAATATGAACCTGGAATTGTGCAGTAGGCATGGACAGTAAAAACTCTAAGACAAACTCCCTCTTTCTGGCTAGAGGACTAAGAAGAATGGGTCCTGCAGGACAAAAAGTGTGAGTGTGTATGTGGATGGGAATCTCATTTTATTTTACTCTTTTTACTTGCTTAGCTTGACTAAAAGGCAAACCCTTGTAATGAAGTATACTCCTACAGCGGCAGCTTCTTAGGCACCTAAAACTCCCAGAAATTATTCTTCCCACTGATTAGAAGAACTGAGGAAAGGGCTGTCTGTGGTCTAAAGACTGTGTGTAGTGGGGAATTTTATTATTATTTTTTTATTCCTTGCTGCTTCGTTCTCAAGATGGACTCAGTGTTGAAAAATATGTGATAGCATGGAGAAGCTAAAACCATGTCTTTTTATCCAGCACATGAGGAAAATGTGACCCTGTGTATAGGAGAGTGGGAGAAATCATGGAGAAGAAGGAGCTCTTGGAAGAGGTCCCTTAAATTTGTGTATGATATTCTGAGCTTCTTCCTAGGCTACCCAAAGCAGCATAACAGAAGTTTTGTTTCTGAACTATAGTGTAGATCACTTCTCAGGTACCAAGTTGGCCCTTGGATGGTTCACACATGGGGCAGAATTTAATAGCACAGCAAAGACCTTGAAAACTAAACTGGCATTAGGACCACAGCCCGTAGAAGGTAGATTGGGATTTGTGGTCTAAACTTAGCAACTATGTGGATTGCTTGCTTAAAAAAAAAAAATCATCAGTTTTCAGAGACTCTTAGCAGGGCTCAGAATCTCATAACATAATATTCAAAGTATGCAAGATACAATTCAAAATTAATAAATATCTAAAGAACAAAGAACCAGGAAAATCTCAACAACTCTCAAAGGAAAAGACAATTAATAGAAACCAACACCAAGCCAACCCAGATATTGGACAACTCAGGCAAAGCCTTAAAAGTAGTTATATACCATGCTTTATGAAGCAAGAATAAACATTATTAAAACAAATGGAAAGATGAGAGTTTTCAAGAATGAAATAGAGCTATTGAAAACATGGAAATTATATAACTGAAAAAAAAATAACAGAAATAAAAATTTACTACTGAGGACCAGTAACATAGAGCCAATGAACTTGAAGATAGACCAAAGATTGAATTGGCCATCTTTTTCTGTAAAGGGACAGATAGTAAAAATTTAAGATTTTTCTGGCCATACTGTCTCTGTTGCACTTCCTCAGCTCTGCAGCTGTCGTATAAAAATAACCCAAGAAATTGGCATGACTATGTTCCAATAAGTGTTATTTATCAAAACAGGCAGCTGGATTTGTCCTGTGAACTATAGTTTTCTGACTACTGAGCTAGATCAATAGAAGTTAATGTAATATGAAAAACACATAGAAAATGATTGGGGGAAAAAAAGAACAATCTCAGGGACTAATGGAACAAAAATTAGAAGCTTTTAACATTTATGTCATTGGAGTCCCAAAAGAGACGACAGAGATTAGTAGCAGAAAAATATTTAACGAAATAATGGCTGAAAACTTCTCAATTTTGATGAAACACATGAATTCACATATTCAAAAAACTCAGTGAATTCTGAATAAGCTAAACTTAATGTAAAATATACCCAGAAAACATCATAATCAAACCAAATATAATGAGAAATATCTTCAAAGTAACTTGAGAAAATTGGGGAACAATGACTACATATTTCTCATCAGAAAGTATGGAGACTAGAGACAGTGGAACATTTTTAAAGGGGGTGAGAAATGAACTGTTAACTCAGAATTTTATAGCCAATGAGAATATCCTTCAAGAACAAAGAAAAAATTAAGGTATTATCAGTTGAAGAAAAACTAATAAAATTCAGTATTAATAGACTTGCTTTAAAATAATTGCTAAAAGAAGTTCTTTGGGTGGAAAGAAAATGATAAAAGAAAAGGAACTTCATGAATAAAGAAAGAAGGAGGTAATAAGAGAGAAGACACAAATTACTTATATCAGGAACAAAGGATAGTATCACTACAGAACCCACAGACATTAAAATAAGAAATACTATGAACAACTCTATAGTTATAAATTTAATGACTTAGATGATAGACCAATTTCTTAAGAGATACAAACTATCAAAACTCACTTATAAAAAAAAGCATAACCTAAACAAACCTATACTCATTGAATAAATGAGTTTATAGTATAAAACAAAGAAAATTTAGGTCCAGGTGGTTTCATTGATAGACTAAATCAAACATTAAAGGAGGAAATAATATTAATTATATACAATCTCTTTCAGAAAATAGAAGAAATTTCCTACTCATCTTATGACAGTCATTAATCCAAAGCTAAAACCATATGAACACAATAAAAGGAAATTAAACAAAATATTAGCTTATCAAATTCATATGTTATATAATATATGTTACATGATATAAAAAAGATAATAGTTCACAACCTAGTAGGACTAATCCAAGGAATGCAAGATTTCATTATTTAAAAATCAAATAATGTAATCCACCATATTTACAGACAAAATAAAAATGACAGTATTCGATGCAGAAAAAGT
This sequence comes from Macroglossus sobrinus, assembly GCA_004027375.1. Classification (NCBI taxonomy): domain Eukaryota; kingdom Metazoa; phylum Chordata; class Mammalia; order Chiroptera; family Pteropodidae; genus Macroglossus; species Macroglossus sobrinus. The sequence continues at coordinate 103,743 of PVKZ01003316.1, read as the reverse complement.
ATAACAAATAGATGCAAAAAAAGGCAACATCTTTTATGATGGACTCACTACAAACAAATAGAAGTGAACTTTCTTTGATAAAAAAACAGCTACAAAAATCTGGAGTCACATATCTCTACATGAATAAATCTCTAGATATAATGTTGAGTGAAATAGGAAATTGCCAGGGGATATTTATAATATGATATTACTTGTATAAAGCTTTGTTACATGCAAAACCATCATATATTGCTTATGGATGCAGTATAAATGTTTGCAAGGGAATAGAAAACACTAAAATTAGAATAGTGGCCATATCTGGGGACTGAGCGAAAGGAATAAGAAGGTTCACAAGATACCTCAGTTTTACTGTAATGTTTGAATTGTTTTTTTTTAATCTTAATCAAACATAGTAAAATGATAATATTTGAAGAGCAGAATAGAAGAAACAAAACTATTCATTATATTATCCTCTATACTCTCCTCCATTGTGAAGTTATTATAATTTTAAAAAATATGGTAAAATACTGTGATAGAAGGGTACTCAGGATATTAAGGTTGTACAAAAGCCTTGGAAAGAAGGGAAGAAGGTCGGTCTTAGAAGACTTTCTGCAGAAAACAATACTATTAATTCTTGAACACTCACCATGTGCCAGACAATGTTCCAAAGTAATAAATTCTATAAGTAGTAACTTACTTACTTTTAAAGAAGAAAAAACTGAACCCAGAAAGGTTAAATAATATAATAATACTTGCTCTAAATCAGAATACTAGTAAATGGGGAGCTGGGATAGAAATCAGGTAGTCTGGTCTCAAACCCTGAGCTAGTCACCATGAGAACAGCCCATTGAGCAGGGTGATGGATTGATCCAACCTCTACTTTAGAGTAATTTTTCTGCTCACGTGTGTAGAATAGGTTAGACTTAAGGGAGGCAGACGACAGGGACATAATAAGTTATCACTATCTAAGCCTTTCTCTTTTTTCTTACTGAAGTTTTATATATTCTTAATACAAACCTTTGTTATATATATTCAGCAATGGCTTCCACCATTCACAGTTTCCTTTATTTATGGTGGCTCTCGCTGTATAAAAGTTTTTAATTTCCTCTGGAAAATGAGACCTGAATGAATGGTAAAAGCAAGGAGGAGAAAAGTTTAAGAGAGTTATTCAAGGCAGCAGAAATGTCAGGATTTGGTAAAGCTTCCTACCTCCTTGTCACTTGCATTGCAGGCTTGCTAACTGGTGGGGACATTTCATTCTCTCCATTCTGTGTGAGTCTAAATTCGCCTCAAGGCTGACTCACGCTTGGCTTGGCATCTGCCATAGCACCTAGCTGAGAGCCTGTTAGGCTGGAGCACTTGAGGTCGAGAAGCCGAAGACTGGTCATGGTTTGAGCCATGGTCTTCTCCACTAGGTTATAGAAATGAGAAAAGTATGAATAGTGGAGTGAGGTTTTCATAAAGCTAAGTTTATTCAGTTGAATAAACTTTATCACGCTCATGTTTTTTTTCCAAAGGCTTTGTAGTTAAAATTTTTTCCTATACAAGAATAGTGACATTAGATGGTAAATTAATTGCTTTCTAATGCTTTTTTTTCTTTTTTGCCAAATAAAAAGTTGGCGGCACTTTGTCAATGCCTCAAAGTTATTTTTGTGTCTTTCTGCACAGTTAAATTAAAAAATATTTTAGAAAAACTGCCATAGAGAAAAGAGCATTGGCTTTTGAGTCTCAGAAACATTTGTTTTCAATTTTGTCACATATATTAGCTCTATAACCAGGAGACAAGTCACTGAACTTTGGCAAATCTTGATTTCTTCACTAAAATGGGATAATTATACTCATCTTAGAGAAAATTGTGAGTATTAAATGAGATAATATCTGTAGAGACTTATTTCCATGTATGGCTCAAGTTAGGTTCCTTTTGTTCCTCTTCCTTTCCTGATGGCAAGCACTGGACTTCATTTGCATGTCCTGACAATCATGCAGTTTAGACATGGATTGTAGTAGGTACCCAAAAATTGTCTGTTAAAAATCACAATGAGATACCACCTCATATTCATTAGGATAACTATTATTTAAAAAAAAAAAAAAGAGGTCCAAAACAGAATATAACAAGTGTTGGTGAGGCTGTGGAGAAATGGGAAGATTTATGCATTGTTAGTGGGAATGTAAATAGGGCAGCTGCTGTGAAAAACAATATAGTGCGTTCTTAAAAACTTAAACATAAAATTACCACATGATCTAGTAATTCCACTTCTGGGTATATATCTCCCCCTCAAAAAAGCAGGAACTTGAACAGATAGATATTTGTACACTCATGCTTATAGTATCATTATCCACAATAGCCAAGAGGTGGAAGCAACTCAAGAGTCTATTAAAAGATTAATGGCTAAACAAAATGTGATATATATATATATGTATACACACACACACACACACACACATATACATATACACATGTGTGTGAGCATGAACTATTATTCAGCCTTAAAAAAAACTCTGACACATGCTACAATGTGGACGAACCTTGAGGACATTATGCTAAGCAAAATGAGACAGTCACAAGAAGATAACTATTGTATAATCCATTTATATGAGGTTCCTAGAGTAGTCAAATTTATAGACAGAAAGTAGAAAGGTGGTTCCAGGAGGTGGAGGAATGGGAATGAGGAATTTATGTTTAATGGGTATAGAGTTTCAGTTTTGCAAGACGAAAAGATTTATGTAGATGGATAGTGATGATGGTTGCACAGCAATGTAGTAAATGTACTTGATGCCACTGAACTGTATACTTAAAATGACTGAGATGGTAAATTTCGTACTTTTTCTACGGTAATTAAAATTTTTAAGTTTGAAATTTGTCAAAAGAAGGAATGAATAAATGAATAGAAGGATAGAGCCATGAGGATACCTGAAGCAAGAACCTTTTTTTCAAGCAAGGAAATAGCAAGTGAGCTCACTCCATGGAGAAACAGCTTAGAGGCCTGCTTGCCTGCAGTAGGGTGAGTGAGGGGGAGATTAGAAGAAATGAGGGCTGGGGGAGGGGGAAGACAGCCAGGAAATAGATCATGCAAGATCTGTATAACCTTGCATTTTATTTTACTAAATATGATGGGAAGCAATGGAAGGAAACATAAATGAGTAAATGGAAGGAAGGAGGGAGTCCTGGAAGCCTAGAAGGATGTCGGGGCTGCTATGGGCCTATAGCAGAGCTCCTGTGTCCCGTCTCCACAAGCACACAATTAACTCCTAGGACTGAGTGACCCTAAGAACATGCAGGCATACCCTGGGAACTCATGTCATCCTTTGATCAGACCCTTCGCCCTTGAATGTCCTGAATGTGATTTTGCCTGGACAGGGAGAAGTGTGTGTCTTCCCCAGAGACAACTGGAACTCTGAAACAAATGCAGATCAGTGTTCTTGGTTTCTAATGCGGGAGGAGGGGAGGAAGGGTGAAGGGGTGGAGGAGCTATTTCTTTCATCACACAATTAGATTAGAAAGTGGCTGATTGCTCAGGGCAGGCACTCACCCAAACTAGGCCTGCAGGGGAGTTGCCTTGCTAGGTGGTCCAGTTTTGCTCTGGAGGAGTATGAATTTTCTGGGTCTGACTTCTTTAGCTCTTCATTTTCTTGAGAAAAGGCCTATGGTTTGCTTCACGTGAAAGCCCCAACCAGATTCCAAAAACTTACTGAGTCCTCATATTCCTCACGTATTTACTCATTCACTATTCACTAATTGATCATTTATTGAGTACCTACTATGTGCCAAGCACTATTCTAGGCATTAAAATACACACATAGATCCTATTATTGTGTCGCTCAAAGAATCAACGTGGGAATCAGACAAATAAATCTTGAATTATGCTGTGTGTGTTTAGTATTATGTTATACTGGTAATAAAAAGTAAACATATCTTGGCTGATATTTATTACTTGCTTAGTTTATGCCAGGCACTATTCTAGGTGATTTGCATACATTGTCTCATTGAATCCTTAGGAAAACCTTATGAGGTGGGTACTATCATCACTCATTTTACTGATGTTGATGCTGAGGCACAGAGAGCTCAAGTAGCAAGGGTTCAATGCAGCTAGGAAACAATGCAGCCAGGAATAGCAATAGCAAGTTGTGCAGCCCGGCTCAGAGCCCCGCTCATAACACTCTGCTGCCTTTCTATGAGAACTTAGAAGAGGATGGGTAAGGTACCTTGTCGAAAGGAGGTGGTACCCAGCCTGAGTGTTGGAGGATGACAAGAAGTTGGCCAAGAAGAGAAGACAAGAACAGGGGATTGATGAGGACTTTCACCCATCAAATTTTTGTTCAATGAAACTTTCAAATGGAACTGCAAATGCAAAGCAGAAATGCATATAGGACACAGGTATTTCAGAAAGTGCAAGTAGGGGAGTTGCATGAGAGGAGCCAGAAGAGAGGTCCTGGAACAGGATCTCAGGGATGGGGGTAGAAGGCTCATTTCTTTAGGCACTGGGGAAAGGTAGTAGGGCTTTTAGGCTTGAAGTGATGTGATTATAATTATCATTCTAGGATTTTTGCAGGAGATTGTTTATGGTTTGAGTCAACTAATACTAGCCAATATGGAAATCCTCTCTGACCAGCCTGATGATTCACCATTTGTACCCTCATCCCACTGAGGTTTATTCTCTGGTCTGCACTGTGCCCTGGGAACCTGACTCCTATGCTTGCATCAGGGGGCTCCCTTATCCAGGTCTTCCAGAGGGGCTTGGCCAGTGATAGGCATCAGCAAAAGACTAGAGGGTGGAGGGAGGAGAGGTTAGTCTATCTCCTCCAGCTCCCACCCTGCTTCTGTGACCGGGTCTGTCAGTGGTTACGTTCCTCTAAAACAATAGCTTCTGCCAGTGGCTCCTCTCCCACGGCTCCACCTCTGGGCTCCAGCAACACCAGGCTTTCCTCTTGTTCCTTCAAGTCTAGATATGGTGATGGCGCCCCACCGTTGCAGGTCTCTGAGTTCCTCAGTATCCTTTATTGGTTCCTTTAGACCTGCCCCATCCCTATAAATTGTCCCTTTGATAAATCTTCTTCAGAATCCCTGCAGAGGAAACCTTTTTCTTGCTGATTATTAATCATGCACAGAACTTGATAATAATGATTGATTATTGAATAACAACTGTCTGCTTGAGGCTTGATATGCTTTTTTTTTTTTTTTTTACTTAATCCTCACCACAGCTCATGGCCTATGGATCATTTATATTCATTTTCAAGATGAGGAAATTGAGGCAGGCACACAGATGTTAAGTAACTTGCCCAAGATTACGTAAATCTGTTGTCTAAAATCACGCAGCTGTTCTAGAACAAAGTCAAAACTCAGTCCCAGGTCTCTGGACTCTAAAACTGACCCTCTTTTCACTGCCCTGTGTCACTGAGTAAATCTTTATAAATGCTTACTTTGTCAGATTCTGGAAAACCAGATAGAGCTGCAAGAGTAAAATCCCTAGGGGAAGTGGGAAAGGGGTGTTCCACAGAGAGACATGTGTCTGTTAAGAAGTGGTGGATAAGTTAAAGTTCCAGAAAGTGCCTATTCCTGAATTCATGGGAAACACAGTGGAGGATGATTACACAGAATCTCTCTCGCTTCACCATGTGCAATTCCTCTGCAGAGGGAATACTTCGCCTGTAATGAGTTCAGAAGAAGAGAGAACTCATCCTTCTAAGACCTAGAGCATGAGGGTTTATTTATAGAGAAGGATTTTATTATTTTTTGAAAATCACTTGTGGGCTTCTGCACCAAAGCTTAGGAAAAGGCTCATACTCGTGGCCAGTGGTCAAGGGAAACCACCCTGTTTTCTTGGCAGTGCTGTGGCTGAAGCAGCCCTTCCCAAAAACAATACATGGGGGAAGGAAAAAAAAAACCAATGGGTGGTTTTAAAAAGCTGTGGCTGGCTTCTCTCCCTCCCCCTCTTTCTTGTTGGTGTTTCTGGGGCTGAAGAAGGCAGTGAGATGAATTCTACAACTGGCCAAAAATGCAGTGCCCCTTGGGCGCAGAGTTCCTGGAGCTGCCCTGGCATGACTTAGGCCTTCTCTCAACCCCACTGCCTCTCGTCCATGCTCATCTGCAAAAGATAGTCATAATAATGCTGCAATGGTATGCCTCCACCTTAAATTTCAGTCGCTCTCTCTATTTCACAAAACTTTTTCATGTTGTAACAAAAATGGCTGCCATTATCTTAAGTGCCTGTCTCCTTACCCTCATGATTTTATTTCATCTTAAAAACAGCTCTTGGAGACATTCTTATTATCTTCATTTGACAAATGAAGAAATTGAGGCTCAAAAGATTAAGTACCATGCCCCAAATCACGTGGGTAGTAAGGAATCTAGCTGAAATCCAAGCCCAAGTTCATTACAATGCTGATAGTCTTATGCTTCAAAACAGTTCTAGAAATTAACATTGTCTTTCCATTTTCCAGAGAGAAAACCCAAGTAGAGCAGGGTAGAAGAGATGCTCCAGACCACTAAGTAAGTTGGGATGAACTTTGACTGAAGGCAGAATGCAGGATGCCTCTAGGGCAGTCCTCTGTTCACAGGCACATGGCAGCGACACATGGATGGAACCAAATGGTCAGGTGCACAGAACACCACCTGCTGGATCACATCAACCAATCACAGAACTTAGGTTTCAGACTCAAACAGGCTCCCACATGTGCTCAGATGTACCTATAGCTTTGCCTTGTGATACCATCAGTTTTTATGTGTAGTTTTAAAGCAGAAGCCTCAGACCTCCCCCTGCCAAACTCCAAGAGGAAGGTGGTGCTTGAATCTGACATAAAATAGTCCAATCTCTAGGACAGATCTGAATTTACCTCGCATTCAACCCCAAGAACAATTAGAGCTAAAGGGAAAGCTCTTGTGTGGGACACCGATCCATAGATTCTTGCTGTTATGTGTGTTTGGCACCCTGAGCTCTGATTCATCATCATTCATTAACTGTGTGTCCTCAGGCAAGTTACTAAACCTCTCTGAGCCTCGCTTTTCTCAGAAAACTGATTTTATTCCTTCTAAAAATCTGGCTGATTGTGAGGCGACCCAGCTGAGACATGGGGTGGGACTGGTGCTGAAAAGCACAGTAGATGTTAAAAATTTTAAACCTTCCCACCAAGTTTCACAATTTATTTTAAATCTGGGCAATTTTAAGCCATTACAACAAATAGTGAATATGGTTAGAGTTGTAAAAGTCTGCCTTTCTCTCACAGAATCTAGAGTGGGTGAGTCCATACCAGCCATCTTGTCTGTCAACCCCTTACTGGTACAGTGATTAAGGTCCAGGAAAGGGGAGTCCTGGGTTGAGACCTCACAAGGGCTTGAACCCAAACACCAGTGCTCTTTCCAATATGACCTACTGCCATCTTAAAGAATTTTATCATCTGCTTATAGGAATAATAACCATTAACCCATAGTATTCTATGAGGATGATAAGAATTGTTTGAAAATGTTTTTGCATACTAAAGCAGCATGCATCTGACAGGAGTAATCATTAATCTCAGTTCCAGTGATGGTGAAGAAGCAGCACATGATGGGGCCTATGGGAAGGTCTCATTTGAAAACACAATTGAGCTTTGGTTTGTTTTCAATCAGGGTATTGGCTTTACTTAGAAATTGTAATTAATATTGAAGGTAGAGGATATCTGATTTTGTTTCTCCAAACAGGTTCATGAATACTGAGAGACATTGTTTCACCAAGATTCTCAAACTCACGTGCCCCTAGAAGTCTGGAGATCAATGCCTTAAAGTGGATAGTGAGCTCCTGCCCTCTATATGCTAGCTGATTTTTGCCAGGCAGTAATGAAACTTTATCCCTTTCACCATGTTGATGACTAATTTCTTTCTTTCTTTCTTTCTTTCTTTCTTTCTTTCTTTCTTTCTTTCTTTCTTTCTTTCTTTCTTTCTTTCTTTCTTTCTTTCTTTCTTTTTCTTTCTTTTTAACATTTAGCTTTAAGGATGGGCTACAGATTTTTTTAAACTTTGGTTGAACCCTTCAAAAAAATGTATCTGTGAGACTGATACAAGCTGTGGGCTACCAGTGTGCAACCTCTGCTAGTTCAGATGTTACCATTATTTGCCCCTGAGGCCAGGTTTGCAGGTCAAGGGCATCAGAGTGTGGAAAGTACACAGTCTCCAAGCAGGTGGCCTAAAGTTGAATTTCAGCTTTGCCCTTTAACAGCTGAGCAAGGGACACAATCTCTCTTATCAAGCCTCAATTTCCTCATTTATAAACATATGATGCCCACTATCCTGTGTTGTGATAAGGAGTAAATGAAGTGACAGATATAAAACACATAGCCCATAGAAGATGCTCAAATATAATAGCTCCCTTCTCTTCTTACAAATTTTAGCTGATGCTCAAAACTCATTACAGGCTGCAGCCTTCCTGAAAGTCTCTTATGGCCTCTCTTCCGAATTCCAATTGCTCTTTATGACTGGTATTTAGTGGTCAATACTTAGCATTACCAGGTTTCATATGTACATGATGTTTTGTTTCAATTAGGTCATCAGCACCCCAAAGGCACTTCTGTTCTCCTTTCCATGAGCTTAATTCCTTGCACTTTACCCTTGACTAGACACTGCCTTGCGTCAAGATTTTTCATAACAACTGTATAAGGGCAAAAGCACCATGGACTGGATACTCTAATGGGGCAACTGGCACACAAAGTTGAAAAACCAGAAAGAACTAAGTAAATGCATAGTGTTTATGGTCATCAAGGAGACCAGGCAAGAGAGTATGGATGATTAAACTCAACCCCATTTCCAGTCCTGGAAAAATAATGGTAAGTGCAGTTTTCATGGGGAAAGTAAGCAAGGTCCACTGAAAGATGTCCCCTAAAGATACCAGGTCCTGAAACCCAGAAGCAGTGAATATTACCTAACATGGAAAAAGGTGAACTTAAGTTAAGGATCTTCAGTTGGGGAAATTATCTTGGAAAATCTATATGGACCCTAAATGCAATTGCAAGTGTCACTATAAGAGAGAGGCAGAAAGAGATTTGATAGGGGCAGAAGAGGAAAAAGAGAAGGCCATGTGTGGATGGAAACAGAGAAGGAGATCTGACTAAACAGAAGAGAAGAAGTCCATGTGTTGGAAGAAGAGGGAAGCAGTCAGAGTGAGAAGACGCTACTTTGTTGGCTCTGAAAATGGAGGAAGGAGTCAGGAGCCAAGGAATACAGGAATGCAGCTGTAGATGCTGGAAAAGGTGAGAAAAAAGATTCTCTTCTAGAGCCTCCGGAGGGAGCATGATGCTGCCAACACCTTGACTTTAGCCCAGTGATACTGATTTCTAACTTCTGGCCTACAGAATTGTAAGAGAATCAATGTGTGTTGGTTTATGCCACCAAATTTGTAGTAATTTATTACAGTAGCAATAGAAAACAAATGTAGCAAGTAGGGGAAAGAAATAGCAGAAATAAAGAAAAAGAGTGAGGTGTGGAATTAATATGGTGTGCCCTTCAGAAAATATTTTAAAAATTGAGTGCCTGTCCCAGTTATTTTCATCATCTGCCCATTTCAGCTTAGGCACATCATTTAACCTCTTTGAGCCAGGATTTCTTCATCTGTTAAATGGTATAATAATAACCTACCTATCACATGCAGATACTCATAAAGGGCAGCTACTATTATCTTAACATTAAAGAATACAAAATGTCACAACTAGGTGGTGGTGGGTTCTAATTATGCTTCCATGGAACACATGAGCTGAACTGATGCAACCTACTGATCAAATTGAATCATCGGTTCAATTGGCTGCCCCTTTACCTTGTATCACAGGAAGAAAAAAGAGCCAAAAGAGACAGTTCTATTGATTTTATGTTTTGTTCTCATACTTTCATTTAGGCCTTTGGTCCTTGCCCATACCGGAAGTCAGTTAAGATGTCATCGGACTTAGTGCAAATTTTGCATTTAGCCATTTTAAATTTAAAAAATTATTCTGCCTGACCCCCAACCAAGACCCCCAACGCTCTACATCAGAACCAGTCTGTGAACCACTGCTACAACCTAGCTGACGCTCATATTATTCTGCCACTTACTGGTAAGGAGAACTTAGAGAAGCTCCTCACCTTGTCTCTAACTCAGTTAGTTCATCTGTAAAGTGGGGTGATACCTTCTTCAAAGGGCATTTTTGTGGAGTGGTTGAAATAATATATGTAAAGTGCTTAGCCTGGGCATAGTAAGTGCTCAATAATTAGTCACTTCTTAGTAGTATTTGTATTTGTTATTATTGTTAACTAGCTCTTAATGAAGCTAATTAGTAAAATTTCAACTCCTGTATTCTTTAACCAGTTAGCTACAACTCTTATAAGCAGGAACCTTGTATTATCAGAACAGGAGAGCTTAGTATTTAAGAAATGAAGTTAGAGATAGACCCAAGTTCGCACCCTATTCACACCACTGGTTGTATAATATTGGGCTAGTTGTGTGAATTCTCTGACCCTAGTTTTCTCATCTGTAACATGAAACAATAGTGGTATTTATCTCATAGAATTTTTAAGAGGATTATATAAGACAATGCATTTAAAGGGCATAGCTGACGTATAGAAGGCACTTCACACTCAACGAATTAAATTCCCTTCATTTAATTTCCATTATAAAGTAGAGGGAAAAATGTCTGCCAGTCTGAGGCAATGATTGTTATCAGGCTATTAACAGAATGTGAAAAGTACAGCTTCGCACCTGGCATTCGTGTCACTTTAAAAGGTTTCGGGTTCTCGGTTACTCTTGGTGTCGTTTCTAGGAGATCAACTGACAGAAAACAGGACCGCTCTCTCCCAGAAACCCGAGGTGTTAGCCAGGAGAAAAATCCCTTAGCTAGGAGGCTGTTTAGATGTGACCTTTCACAGGCAAATCTACCCCGAACCTGGGTGGGAGGAGGCGAGGGGAGTGCCCCTTCCCAAGCGCCCAGCGTTGTGGGAATTTCCTCCCGGCCTTCCTGGGCCGGCCCTGGCTGCGCCTGGCTGAGCGCCTGTGGTTTCTGTCAACGCTGAAACTGCTGTGGAAAGTTCAGTTTGAGAAGAGGGAACTAGGGTGTTTTGATTATTTTTTCCCTTTCTTTTTAAACATCAAACACCCTAAGAGTTGATTTCAGAGATCTTAACCCAAACCACATGCTTTTCTGATGGGGAACCACTCCATGGAGCACACAGGGCATTTTTATTTCATGAAGACAGTGACACTGGGCAGGAGCCAGGTCTCTTCAGAAATCAAACGGTACAGGTTCACACGCCACCAGGGACTGCTGGAATGTGGCTTTGTTTTGGACTCTCGATTTATAGTCCAACCCTCCTTCCCCACCCGCTGGAACTTGATTTATTATTGTGCAGACCCAGTGGCTTTCCTCCAATTTTATTTCTTTCTTCAGAAGTAAACAAGGGTTTTACAGCTCCATAACCTCCTCCAAGTTTGTTTGTTCTTCCTTCCGTACAGCCCGGGCCATGTTTGTTCCCTGGGAAAGTCTCTTCTCTAATTATTTTCACATTTCAACAGCTTTTGTTTCTTCTTCTTTCTCTGAGGTTTATAAAAATGCTGATGGTGGATTTAGCTTCAGGCTAAATTGTACCATAAACATTTTCTCCTAGGCACATGGGAGCCTCTGTGACTAGGGGTCATGTTGCCATTTCTTTTTGTGTAACATGCCAGAAGGAAAACTGGAAATCCTGAAGTGCTCCTTTGGATGGCTGGAGGAAAAAATATGTAAATGGGTAAAACAAGGAAATTCTGCTCATTTGGTACAAAGAGCCTTTGACAACATTGTGTGTGTAGGACTCAGCTGAGCAAAAGGCTGCCTTCATGTCTGAGTTTTCATTTTAAGTCAGGCTCTTTCTGCCTCTAAGCACAGATGGAAATTTGGTGCATTTCAAGGAAATAAAAATTTAGAAAACCAAAGGCTACTATATTCTAGAAAAATCTTGGATTATGGGAAAGGTAATGGCTTCTCCTAACTAAAAGGTATGAATCTGATCTTGATGTTTGCATATTAAGTTTGAAGAATAAAGAGTCTCTTTCTAACAATAGCAATAGTTGGTTCCGGTGGAAATTGAGGCTCAAAGGATGTGTTGTTTGTTTCTCTCATCTTATATGGACCTAAGGTTGTTTCAGTACAACCTTTCCCTTATATCTGTCCTCAGATAGCATTACTGCCTGTGGCTTCAAAATCTCAGATCCACATGTCCAGTTCAGTGCTGTTGTTTGGAGTTTCAGACCTGCCCCTAAGCATCTCTCCTAGTGTCCAACAGGAACCTCAAACCCAACCATCCGAAATGGAATTTGTGATCTTAGCCTCAAATGCACTCTCCTCAAAACCTCCACCTTGGTGAAGCCCCTTGCAGGAAGCCTGAGTCAACCAAATTTCTCTCTCTTATTTGATCAGGATTTGAGTCCTGTCCATTCTACCTGCCCAATGTCTTTTGAATTGGTTAACTTCTCTCCTTTCCCACAGTCATTTGCCTCATTCAGATTATTGACTCACACCTGGACTATCGTGATAATCTTTTTGCTGGTCTCTTCTATGGTCTAAGTGTTTGTGTCCCCTCAAAATCATATGTTGAAATTCTAACACCCAGTGCGATGAAATTAAGAGATGGTTCTTTGGGGCGGTGATTAGGTTATGAAGAACCCTCATGGGAATAGTACTTTTATTTTTTTAAAAAAGGGCTCCTGTTAACTCCCTAGTCCCGTCACCCTGTGAGTACACAAAGAGAAGTCCACAGTCTATAACCCAAAAGAGGGCCTTTACCAGAACCCTACCATGATGTAACCTTGATCTTATATATCCAGCTTCTAGAAACATGAGAAATAAATTTCTGTTGTTTATAAGCCACCCAGTCTGTGATATTTTGTTATAGCAGCTCAAATGGATTAATACAGTTTCCCCACAAACCTCACTCACGTACATACACTGAGAAGATCACTTCCTGAGCTATAGGAGTATTCAGACTGTAGAGTCATTACATCCCTGCTTCAATATTATTTTTCCCTTCTCACCCAATTGCCCACATAGGCTGGTCCAAGCCCTGGACTATGGCACTCTGTGCCCTCCGTGAGCCAGTTTCAGCCTTCTCTCTAGGCTTGTTCTGTCACTCAATGCCCACATCCACCAGCCCATCACATGGCTGACCAGCCCTCCAAATACATGCCACACTCTTCCATGCTTCATGCTGCTCATTGGCTTTTACCCCTTCTATGACTGACAAAAACCCTCTTAACCTTGAGCCCAATTCAAAAATTAGCTCCTCTATGAAACCTTCTCGAATTCTTCTAAGCAATATATGTTTCCAAAGCAGCTTGTACATATCTAATTTTGTATTATTAAATTTATTGGGGTGATATTGGTTAATAACATTATATGTTTCAAGTGTACAATTCTATAATGTATCATCTGTATAGCTCATTGTGTGTTCACCACCCAAAGTCTAGTTTTTCTTCATCACCATGTATTTGACCGCCTTTACACTCTTCATCATCCCCCCACTCCCTTCCCCTGTTGTCTGTGTCTATGAGTTAGTTTGTTCATTTGTTGCTTTCTGTTTTATATCCATATATTAGCAAAATCATCTGGTTCTTGCCCTTTTTCATCTGACATTTCATGTAACATGATACTCTCAAGATTCAACCATGTTGCCTCAAATGGCAATATTTTATCCTTTTTTATGGCTGAGAAGTATTCCATTGTATATATGTACCACATCTGTATCCAATCACTCATTTACAGACACTTAAGTTGTTTCCATATCTTGGGTACCATGTATAATACTGCAATGAACACAAGAATACATATATCTTTACAAATAAATGTTTTCAAATATTTCAAATACATAAAAGAGGAATTTCTGGGTCATATGGTAGCTCTATTCTTAATTTTTTGAGGAAACGTCACACTGTTTATCTTAGTGGCTATAGCGTGTACACATTTTTACACTACATTTTTGCCTTGGCTTACTTTACGCAAATTCTCCACTCCCCATCCCTTGCCTCTTTCAGAACTATGAGTCCCTGGAGAGTAGGCTCTGAATCCTTCCTACTTTGATATCCTTTCTATGTAGCAGAGTCTGACCTATGGGAGAAACTGGGAACGGGAGTGGAGGAGATATTATGGAGTGAATTGTGTAGCTCTTATCCAAATTCACATGCTGAAGCCCTAATCCCCAAAGTGATAGTATGTGGAGATAGGGCCATTAGAAGGTAATTAAGTTCAGATGAGGTCATGAGGATGAAGTCCTCATGATGAAATTTGTATGCTTATAATAAGAAACACAGAGAGTTAGCTTTCTCTCTTTTTTTCTCTACCATGTAAGAACATAGTGAGAAGGTAGCTGTCTGTAAGCCAGGAATAGAGAGCCCTCACTGGGGAAAAAAATTAGCCAGCACCTTGTTCTTAGACTTCTAGCCACCAAAATTATGAGCAATAAATTCCTGTTTTTTAAGCCACTCACTTTACAGCATTCTGTTATGCCAGCCCAAGCTGACTAAGACAGGAGATGTTACTGAGTCTATTTCAAGAGAGACCAACTTAGGATGTACTTGTGCTGATGAGGATATAAACATAGCTTCCAACATGGCTTAGATGGCTATGAACGAAGCCTTGATCCAGGGCTAGGGGAGAATGAGACCCAGTGTAATGGTGTTGCAGCTACTGTCATAAGTTGTACATTGTGTCTCCTTCAGAGTCCTTCTTTAAAAATAAAGGGGAAATCATCTTGATTCTCACCTAATTTCAAGTACATGGCCTGTATGAAACCCCATGCTGCCATGTACCTCTGCCATCTCAGACCCTTCTGTCCCAGGTTCCAAGCCTGAATTTGCCAACTTTTTTAAATTGAACTGGGGGCAACCTGGCTCAAGATGCTTCCTCTTTCAACTCTTTTAGTGCCCTCATCTAGCATCTGTCACGTATGAGGAAGTCCCATCGTGCTTCAAGGATGATCCTAATTTTGCTTATTGGTACGTTTTATGTAGAAATAGGGCAACAAAGAGACTGTGAGGTTGAGGGCATTGTCCTCTCTGCTAAGATTTGACTGAGACAAGAAAGACTCTAGATCCAAGAGGCCTAAACTGCAGAGCTTTATTCATTCATTAAATTCATTTTACAGAAAACCTACTGTGTGCCAGGGATTGGAGCTAGGCAATGATGATATATAACTGAATTTAAATAGTATTCTTGTTTTAGAAGAACTCTTGACTCAGTGTGGGAGGTTCCCCTCTGTGGCCTGCCTGGTTCCAGCCTGAGGACCAAGAAATCTTTGCTCAGAGTTGGAGTACACATTGAAGATGATAGGGCTGGACTGAGGATAGGGAAAAGAGAGAGAGAGTTAAAGGTCAATCCCAAGAAAATCTAAGTCTTCTCATTACCTGGAGCTGTTATTCCCTCTGGGTCTCAATTCCATTGTCTATAAAGTAGTTACCTATATCCTAGCTTGTTCACAGTACAGGGTTATGAACATCTGCTATGTGGAGCTTAGGTCAAGGCTAGGAATGCGATGTTCACCCAGTACAGTGTCTATCGTACCACAGATGACCAATAAGGATTGATTGAATAAATGAGAATAAGTAAATAGTTTTTGCTCTCAGCCTTATAGGGAAAAGCCATTTATAGTGTGTCTGCTGTCACAACATGGCACATACATCACAGCTAATAGGACCAAGTAGCACGAGCTGAGGCTGTATGTGGGGCAGGTGGTTTGCTTTTCCTCTCCACCGAAGGAAGAGTGATTTCTGTTCAAGGATGTGTGTAACTTTACATGTTTTTATTTGTGGCTAACATGAGGCTCACATATATCAGTCTATTTTAAGTTTATAGATCATCATGTTTGAACACATTCACCCTACATTTTTACTTCTCTTGCTATGTTTTGTTTTTGATGTCGCATTTTACACTTTTTATTTTATGTATCCCTTAATTAATTACTATAGTTAAAGTTACTTTATTTTGTTACTATTTTTGTCTTTTAACTTTTATATTAGCTTTATAGGTAATTAATATACTTTCTTTATTGTATATTTACTTTCACTAGTGAGCTTTTTACTTTCATGCCTGTTCTTGTTATGAGTTAGTGCCTTTTCTTTTCAACTTAAAGAAACATTTATCATCTAACATTTTTTGTAAGACAGATTTAGTGGTGATGAGCTCTTTTAGCTTTGGCTTGTCTGGAAAACTATCTCTCCTTTAATTCTGAATAATAAACATGTCAGAGTATTCTTGGTTGAAAGTTTTTTCTTTCAGCACTTTGAATATATCATTCTACTCCCTTCTGGTCCACAAAATTTCTGCTTAGAAGTCTGCTGATAGTGTTATGGGTATACTCTAGTATGTAATAATTTTTTCTCTTATTATTTTTAAAATTGTATTTTTCACTTTTGAGACTTTAATTATAATGAATTTTTATGTGGGTCTCTTTGGATTTGTCTTATTTTGTACTTCCTAATATTCCTGAATCTAGATGTTTTCTTCCTCCTCTAGGTTAGGGAAGTTTTAAGTCATTATTCATTCAAATAAGTTTTCTGCCCTTTCTTGTGCTCTCTTCTCCTTCTAGAATCCCTAAAATGCAAATGTTATTCTCCTTGATGTTGTCCTACAGGTCCTTTAATCAATTTTCATGTTTTTAAACTCTTTTTTTCTGTTCTGAGTGGGTGAATGCCAGTGCCTTATTTACAGATCACTGATCTTCTGCATCACCAGTCTGTTGTTGAACCCCTCTAATGTATGTTTTTAGTTTAGTTATTGTATTTTTTAGCTCTATGACTTCTCTTTGGTACTTTATTATGTTATTTTTCTCTCCTTATTGAAGTTCTCATTTTGTTTATCCATTCTTTCCAGTGGTGAGCATCTTTATTACAACTCCTTTGAACTTGTTATCAAATAAGTTACTCATCTCTATTTCATCTAGGGTTTTTTTTTCTGGGCTTTAACTTGTTCTTTCATTTGGAATATATTTTTCCCCCTCATTTTGCTTAACTCTCTGTGTTTGGTTCTATGTATTAGGCAAAACAGCTATTGCTCTCAGTCTTAAAGAAGTAGCACTGCATAGGAAATGAACCTTATCATTTAACCTTGCCCTAGTTCTCAGTTGCCTTTCCAATTGTTTTAGATCTGTGGGGCCTATAAACACAAATAGGCTGCCAGAACCTAGTGCTCAAGGGGTGTCCCCTGTGTGGGCTGCATGTGCTTGCTAGCTTTGGTGGACCACAGGAGCACTGTGGGTGTGGCAGTGATGCTTGCCCATCACCTCTGACAGGGCTACCTTTGGGAAAAGCATCTGATGTGGAGGGCTTGCTCATGGGAACTGGACCATACATTTTTTAAACCTCTCTCTAGGTTCCTTGGAGGACAATGGAGCTTCCAAGGAGGGCCTCCTCTCATCTTGGTTTCCTTCTTTCTGAGCATGACAAGAATATACACAAGGATTGCATATCCTTAAGGCAAGACTCTTTCTTAGGATTCTCTGAGGATGCAGAGGAGGTCTTTGTGGTAGGGAGACTTTTCGACCCTATCTCTGCTTCTGCATCATTCTCCCTCTGGGTCTTGGTGTGCTTCTGATTGTCTTTTTCTTGCTGTCATGATCTCTTTTCTCCCTGTCCATCCCCACTCTGATTGGAGATGTTTCTCTCTCTCTCTCTCTCTCTCTCTCTCTCCCCTTCCCTCTTCCTCTCCTTCCTCTCATTTTTTTTTTTCCAAAATGAAATATCTTTGGGACTGATTGAGGTTGTTTTTAACCTGGAAGTTCTATAATCATACAGTTTTTCAGGTCAGGGATTCCTGTCTGTTTGTTCACCGCAGTATAACTGACATGTAGCATAGTGACTACACTCAGTAGGGACCCCAAATAATGTTGATTAAACACATGGAGAAGAAACATTTGCACAGGAAGGCTAAGGAGGGTCAAGACAAGGGCCTACAAACCCTGAGCAAGGAAGCTACAATTTGAGTCTGGCTTCAGTTCTATGCTTTAAAGGAGAAGGCAGAAAAATATCCCTTGAGATTTTTTATATTGTCCAGTTCAGTTTTCTATGTGAGAAATCTGATAGATTTTAAGTAGAAGAGACTCTTTGGAGTAAAGAAACTACATCTGGAAACACAGCTCTGTATCTTATCTCTCAGAAGCATGAGGATCTTGGGAACAGAAAGCCCTAAGGAAGCCTATAGGAGCACATAATGCGGAATCCCTTTCCTCAGGAGCTGACAGTCACTTCATAAAGACTTTAATTCCCATTCCTATTCCATCTCAGGATGGCTGTATGAACTGGACAAATTGCTAACTCCTTTGGCCCTGTCCATCTCTGAAGTTAAGAATGTGAACCAGGTGATCTCCAAAGGTTCTTCCAGGCTCTGCTCTTCTTGGATTCATGAAATTAGGTAAAGAATGGGCTGGCAAGTTGAGCAGGATTCCATGTCAGAAGCTGTTACACTCACAATAAAGATGGAAAACTATTATTTGATTGATATACTCATTGCTGGCAGCACTGAATGTGTCTCTGAGCTATATACTGATTTATTCAGGCACTTCTAGAAGGGTTGCCTGGCCCAGGCAAGATGCCACCTTCACTATGAATGTGGCAATTGGCACCTGTGAGTATAAAGCACAGAAATCCAAGTCTCTGAAGTGCGAGTGTCCATGGGGGAGATAAACAAAATATTTCACTACTTTAATTATCAAGAAAATGATACTCACTTGCCTAGTTCATATTTATATTTATCCCTTTGGTGGTCCTCCCACCTCCTTACATACATACATATGATCACAGCTAATGAGATCAGGGAGTGTATGCCCCCTGAGCCACACACAAACACGTTCACCCATGTGGGCATCCAGAATATATACATGTATCACACATACTGACACGTACCTTATACATGTATAGAGATTTTATATGTTCCACATACATACAAACCTACCTGTATATCAGATATTCTTGTTTTTGCTCTTGGACTAGCACTTGGGGATATACAGTATGGTTGGCAGGATAATGGCTCCCCAAAGATGTGCATGTCCCAATCCCTAGTACCTGTGAATATATTATGTTACATGGAAAAAAGAATTAAAGCTGTTAATTAGCTGACATTAAGATAGGAATATTATCCTGAACTATTCAGGTGGGCCCAATATAATCACAAAGGTCTTTAAAAGATAGAAAAGGAGGCAAAAGAGTCAGTGTCAGAGTGTCACAGTATGAGAAATATTCCACTGGACATTATGGCTTTGAAAATGGAAAAAGAGGCCATCTGACAAGGAATGCAGGCAGCTTCTAGTTCAAAGAGGCAAAAAAGTAGATTGTGCCCTAGAGCCTCCAGAAAGAAATGTAGCCTTCCTATACCTTGATTATAGACTAGTGAAACTTGTTGTCAAGACTTCTGACCTCTAGAACCTGTAAGATCATTAATTTGGGTCGCTGTAAGCCACTAAGTGTGTGATAATTTGTTACAGCAGCAATAGTAAACTAATATCCACAGAGACAGACATAATCCCACCATCATGGAGCCTATGGTATAGCAGAGGAGACAGGCACAGAAACAAATGCTAGAATACGGATAGAAATACTGTAATAGAAATAACCCAGGCTGCAGAGAAAGCACTCAGGAAGAACCCCCAACCCAGATCCAGCCTTAGAAGGAAGATTTCCTCATGGCAATTCCATGAAAGCAGGAACCAAAGCTGACCAATGTCAGGAATATCTAGCAATGGGCCTGCATGTACTGGGTGCCAATAAATATACGAGGGAGGGAGAGAGAAAAGAAAGTTAAAAGAAAGATCAAATCGAGAACATGATAGATAAATAAGATTTTAGATGGGTGAATAGAAAGTAAGAGAAAGTGTTCCAGGCATAAGGGACAGCATGGGTAATGACCTGAGGACTATTTAGAGACCTAAATAAACTTTAGTTTGGCTGGGACACAGTGCCCCATGGGGAATGGGGAAAGATGAGTTGGACAAGGTGCAGATCATAAGGGAACTTATCAGCTATAATTAGACATTTGTCCTGTAAACTATATGCAACTGTTTCTCTCTTCTCCTCTCCTCGCCTCTCCTCTCCTCTCCTCTTTTCCTTTGTTTTCTTCTCCTCTCTTAATTTCTCCTCTTGGTTTATCCTTTAATATCTTCTAAATAGAGTGTGTTTGTTTAATCTCAGTTATTCAAATAAAGCTTATAGTAATATCTCCTCCTTGTCTCTCAGGTTATATTTTAGTGACTCCTTCTATTGTAGCAATGCTTTATGACCTAACTCATCAATTTTCAATTTGGGTAAGATGAGGTGATCCAGGAGACAACAGTGGATATGCAATCAGTTGGTATTTAACCTCTGTAATCCTTAGTTTCCCAGTCTATAAAATGGGACCAGGGCTTCCTGTAAGGATCAAATGAACCAGCCCACAGAAGTGCTGTCAAAGGGCCAGGTATATACCAAGTAGTCAATGGCAGCTATTTACCAAAATTATCATTCTTATGTAGCTATTCTTAGATAGCCACAACCATTGCTCTGATAAGTGTCCACATCCCTCCAGATCACTCTCACTCTTCCACAGTCTGTATCCTAAGATGCTGATCTGAATGGACCATGTCAATGAGCTCCCTTGCTTCTAGTTTCCAATTAAGGCCAGCTTATGGGACGTATCAACAGGAGGTCATGAGAGTAAAAGAAGAATAAAATCAGGCTATTTGTTCTCCCCAGCTCCCACCTTTTCAGGGTTTCTGGGGCTTGGCTGATTTCTTCTATCAAGGCAGCCTCTTCTCAGGAAGCCCTCTATCCTCTTTTGTTTCCAAGAACTGGTGGTCCCTCTTCTTGCTCCTTTAAGACCTAGCGATGGTAATAGCTCCCTGCTGTTTCAAGCCTTAGGGGTTCCTTTGTAATATTGCTTGTTGGTCTTCTTTGCACCTGGGTAGTGGTCCTTTCATTAAATGTCCCACAAATAACCCCATTTAAGTATGTCTTCTGTTCTTGTTGGAACCCTGGTTGAGAGAACCTTTTTCCAGATGTTGGAATTGCTGGCTTAACAGAACAAGACCTCATCTTGATAAGAAAACCCTCGTTTCTCTGATTAGTTACAGAAACTTACCAAGGTGACTTCATTGTCACAAGACCCCTTCTTTTTATTCTACGAGGACCTTTGAAAGTATCAAGGAAAGTTGTAAGCTTAATATTCATGGTGACCATACTAGAAAAAGAAACCAAAACTAAGTGATCCAGGCAGAAAACTGGGTTGTTGTGGGTTTCATGCGGCCAAAGGGCCATGAGTCAGAGCAAGTGGCTTGAAGCCATAAGGGGAAGTAGGCCAATGGGTCTACAGACCACTGTAGTCACCCTGCTATCTTGAGCTGGCTTCCTCCTTTTCCCACTTGCCACACTTCAGGGTTCTGTGGACCCTTCATTTATATACTTCTTCAGTCCCCACGCTTGAGTGGGCTCTCTTTGCTGGCCACATCACTGAGATGGAGTTTTCTAGTGGCCCTTTCCCCACTACAATTCCAGTGTTACACTGAAGAACTAGAAGGTCAATCACTCTAATATTTACCCCTATCCAGGTTTGCAGGACCCAGCACTTCCATAGACCTCCTCCTTCCCCACTCCGTAACTTGGTTCTTTTTTTGTTCAAATCGTATCTCCCTTTTCTATACTGTGAGCTTGTTTCAGTCAGGAAATGAGTCTTCACATCCTTGGTACCCAGCTCAGACCCTGTCTTTCAGAAAGTCCTGAGTGTAGTATGGCAGTTAAGAACATAGGCTTTGGCGTCAGAGAGATGTATCTTGGTTCCCCTAGTCTTTTATTAATCACTTCTCAAATTACCTTGTTTATATCTTCTGAGTCTTGTTTCGATACCACTGTAACATGTGTAAAATGGAGCTAAAATTACCATCCTCATAAAGTTGTTAGGAGGATTAAGCGAGATAGCATATATAGAGCTTTTAGCATATTAGTGTACACAGAAACTATTATTACTATAATTATGCTGGGGAATAAAACTCTGAAATTAGAGACCCTCATGCCTGGTTGTCTATAATTTCAAAATAGACAAGGAAACAAGAGAAACATCAGAAGGTATAGGAGAAGCATCACATTTCCATCAATGAATCCATCTGTGTTCATGGAGCAGAAGTATCTTACAGTATGAGAGGCCTGCGTTTTGAGGAGGACTTTGCGTCTCAGCTCTGTCGATTATGAGTTGCCAACAGGAGGCATGTCATTCTACATCCCCAAGCTTCAGCTTTTTTATCTTCAAGATTGGTATAGTAACACCCTCCATTCAAGGTTATTTTCTCATTGGCTGATAATTGAGAACTTACTATGTTCCAGACACTATTCTTGGCTGTAAATAGAGCCACAAACAAGACAAGCTAACCCTTGCCCTCACAGGGCTTAGATTTTAGTGGGAGAAGGGGAAGTCAGATAATAAGTAAAAAATAGATTAACAAGCTAATTTCAGGTGTTGATAAGCATTATGAGGAACAGGAAAGAGGACACTAGGGTATAGAATAACTTTGTGCAGGATCAGTTTGAGTTCCCTGGCTAAGATGGTCAGGGTGACACTCTTAGAGGAGGAGACTTCTAAACTTAAATAAAAATGAAGAGCCCAAACATGGAAGGCTCTGGGGAGAAAGCGTTCCAGGCAGATAAACAGCCAATGCAAAAGTCGGTCAGAGGCTGAATAAACTTGTATATTTAAGGCATTAAAAATAGGCCAATGTGGCTGGAGCACAGTGAGGAAGAGGAAGAAATAAGATCAGAAGGTAACAAATATTAAATAAGATGGTGTGACTGAACTGCTCGGTACAATGTCTGACACATGGGATGTGTTTAATGGGTGCTATATTTTCCCCAACTGGAGTGGGGAAACCTCTTGTGGGCCAGTAGGTGCAAAAATCAATAAACCACATTGCTATGTCTAAGGAGTACATAATATAATATAGAAGAGAAAAAATCCTCCTAAAAATTAAATAAATCAAAACCAGATAAATGACGATAACTAAAAACAAATAATAGTCCATGGGTGATGTTATAAATATAGACTAGATATAGATGCAGATGTGGATGCTGGGTGTGGATGTGGATATGGATGTAGATATTAGATATGAATGTGAATGTAGATATTGGTTGTAGACATGGACATTGGATATTGCATGTGTATGTGGATATAGATATTAAGAGTGGATGTAGATGTAGGTGTTGGATATTGGAAATGGATGTGGATGCACATCTGAATATAGATATAGAAATTAATGAGAGTAAATAAATAACTGGTTGAATGAGTGAATACATACAATGGAGGCAGAAAATCCTGAGGTGGGTAACTGAGAGGAGGGCTTTCTGAAAAAGGCAGAGGAAGGCAGAGGTGGTGATGCAGAAGACATGTTCACCACCGGAAGACACCAACTGGGCTGACACAACGGGTTTGTGAAGGGAAGTAATTGGAAAAAGATCAATTGTGGAGGCTTTGAGATTTGCTCCATGGGCTTGTCACGCTATTTATGCTTGTACAATTAAAAGACATTTCTATAGCACATGAAAAGACAAACCATGTCTGCAAGAGAAGACCTGAATTTATATAAGCATATTTTATTTCTCCAGTTTCCTCATGGGAAAGCAGAAGTACAAAAACTGGCTTCCACCTGCTCTTTTTCCATAACTATTTTGAGTTCAAGTATTGTATCTTAAATTCAACAAAAAATGAAAACTTTGTATGTCCATTTAGATTCATTTTAGACTCTGATGGAGGAAAGAGGATAGAGAGATAGTGGTGATGTTTGAAAAAATGCCATAAGTTTATTTATAATAAATATTTTAAACTTAAAATCTAACTATGTAAGAAAAATCAGAGAGATTTAAATATGAAATTATTATAAATGTCAAAACTGAGTGACATAGGAACACAAATCTGCAGACTATAAGGATCCTCGTAGTTTCTATCAGTGAACTATCCATTTGATTTTGTGCTGCTTCATTGTCAAAACCAATCACAGAGTTAGACCATAGACTAGTTAGAACTTCTCACACACGTGATCTTCTTACGGGACTATGTTTGGCAAAGAAAACTTAAAGTTAATATATACTAAAGTTAATATATACCATTGAGTATAGTCAGAATGACACACCTGAACACTTTTCATAGCAGGGGTTGCCAATTGTCCACTAGAACTGCAGAAATGATTTAAATAATATACTATGAAACATGTAGTTTTGAGCAATATAACTTGCCAATGAATCTTCCAGGTTGAATTAGTTGCAAATTATGTCACTAGAATTATGGTTTAAAAAAACGAGCCATTGTAAGAATTATTGGCTATTAGACAATTACATTTTTGTAACTGTCAGCCCAAATGAGTTTTAAAAGTGTTGACATTAAACTGCCCTTGCTGTCAACAATTAGAAAATCATTTGTACATTGTATTAATACTTCACCCAAAGAGAAGATCCTTTATCCCAGTCTCTACAGTAATGTGTCACAGGGCACATTTGTGACTTACCATCCTACTGTGGTAGATAAGATCAAGTACTGGACTTTGTAGCCCTGAAGTCCACATGAAGAGGGCCTCAAAGAATATTGAGTGATGGTGATGCCAAGAGAAGTTTGCAGCTCTTAATAAAGGAACTGAGTTCAGGTGGAAGAACTTTGTTTGTTTAGAGAATGTAATGATTTGGAAGAGTTTTAAAATTCAGAGAGTGAGTCCATTTTGCTTTCCCCTACTGTGGTCAAATTGGTTTGCGTTTGAAGCATGTGGAAGCTAGTGTTTGGCCCTGGGATAGGTTTTGACTCAGCCCTGTGTCTTGCAGTTTGATTGAAGACAGTCTCTCCCACCCCATTCCTCAAGTCATTGCAGAGGCAGCTGTTTTTTTTGTATTTTACACTTCAGCCAAGATTTCAACCTGCTCTAGGCCATATTTCCTGCATATCAACCCAAAGGGCCCCCCAAACCAAATGTCCTATTCTCCCTGAGGGTATCTAGATGCAGATCATCCCCATGTTAGAAACCCAGGGACTGTGGAGTAAAAAATATCACTCCTTTCTCTCCCTCATATGTTTTTTTAGGTTTAAAAAAGCAGGTGCAAATCACAACTGAACTTGAAACCCCAAAAGAAGCCAAAGCAAATCAACTTAATAACAACAAAAAAAAGCTTATTATAGCAAAACATGGAGAGAAACTTCAGCTGTGGCACCTCCAAGCAATTATCAACTCCCTGGCTGGTTTCATAGCCCCCTCAGGACCTCATGTGAATTGAATCCCCATGATCTAGCCTCATGTGAGGGCTGAGTGGGCCGTTCCTAAGCCAAACGTCTGTAGTTGTGGGTAAATATATTGATATCCTAGCAACTTGCAAAAGCCACAGTACCCTAGACAAGGGCTTGTTTTGCATTTTGTTAATAGGAGAGTAGGTTTGAGATGGGGTGCTGGAGATATTTCGAGCCAAGCAAAGAGGTTCTTGGCAAACACACAAATTCATTTCCTTCTGGTCATCCTTGGCTGCCTCTTGCAAGTTGGAGTCATCTTCCCATTCAACTGACCAATGTCTTCTTGAAATCTGAAATGTGCTCTTTTTTAAAAAAAATGTAGAAACCAGTATCATTTTTTTCACAAACTCTCACTAGTTTGAAATGCTTAGTTCCCAGTGCTGTGCCAGGTTATGAAAATGAGATTCTTTTAAAGACATGGTTTCCAATTCAAGAAACACACCATTTAGTCAGGAAGACTTACTGCGACATCCAAACTAGACTTGCTGCTTCCCACCTTGGTGTCCTTGCACTTGCCCTGGCCTTTGCCTGTATGGGCTGGCCGTGCTTCCCCATTTTCCACCCCCCTCCACAGCTAGTCGTCCATGATTCTAGGATGTTCTGTACTTTGGTCTCACATCTGTTTCACATTTCTCACCTAGCATGGAATTATCTGAGATCCTGTTTATCACTACTTCCAGACATATTCCTTCATTCTTTCAGCCTGGACCATTTCCTGGTGCTTGATAAGCACACAATTGTTATTGGTGGAATGAATGAGTAAGTGAATTCATGAGAAAGGTATAGCACTTTAAAGTCTAACTGCTTCAGCTTAAATACTGGCTTATGGGTTGGGCAAAACTAGCCAAGTTATTTAGCTTTCTGAGACTCACTTTTTCTATTTGTAAAATGGGAATATGAACCATTTCCTCAGGTTGTTGTGATATGAGTTAAATTCTTAAGCTCTTAGTAAAATGAATGCCACCTGGTAAAAGCTCTATGACTAGTAGCCATTAGGATAGTTCTCACTGAGACATATTTACTGATTGCCCACTGTGTGCCAGGCACTGTTCTAGGCACCAAGGACATAAAATAAATAGAGAAAGGTGCTTGCCTTCAATAAACTCCCAGCTTGGTTTGGGAAACAGATGTATTAACAGAAATTAAAGAACTCTTTTACTAGTAAGTGGGATTAGGAACGCAGAGGTATGGCACCTAACTCAGGCTGGAGGAGCTAGAATGACGAGGAAGAATTTGTAGAAGTGATGCTAGGCATCTTGAGACTCAAGTGGAAAACAAATGCAGAATCTTTAAAGCCTTCTCCAAACCATGCCCTAAATATTTCCAACAAATTTTGGCATTCCCCTTCCCTTTAATTTCTGGCTATATTGTTAATTATTTTTCTTTGAATTCCCTAAGTGTATTTGCTTTATAATTTACAAAGGGCTTCCACACACCATGTAATCGTTTCATTTGACATTCCAACTTCCCTGTGAGGCAAATAAAACAGGTAACATAACATGCAGTCCACAAGTGAAGAAACTGAGGCTCAGAGAAACCGAACAGCTTATAAGAGATTAGCTAGATGCAATCACCAGGACTGAACTAAGTCTGACTCCTTCCCTCTTCCACAGACTGTACACCCCAGGAACAAACCAAGAGTCCAGACCTCTACACCTTGGATGCACTATTTCCTCAATCTGAAATTCTCCCCCACCCTATTCTCTCTGTTTGTATGAATCTTTCTCTTCTTGAAGTCCCTCCTCTAAGCCTAACTTCCATGGGAAGTCTTTCCCTGTTCACAAAGGCTGCAGGGGTCTCTTGAACTCTAAGAAAACTGACTCACCGTCTATGCTGTAATAGGACGTTGATAACCTCAGGCATCCTGTTTATGGTTCATTTTCATGTGCCCATGCTTCCTTCCCCACCTGGCTGTGAGACCCTTAAGGGAGAGATTGTACCTTGTTAATTTCTATACTTGGCATATAGTAGATGCTCAGTAAATGCCTGCTGATTAAATGAAAGGTAGCAATGTTTTTAACCAAGCTTCCTCTTAGGCTTATGCAAACATATTTACAGAAGCAGACGAGCTTTTATTAGGCAATTAGGCCCTGATGCAGAGATGAAAGTGATATGGAGCACCAATGAGAACCTAGTCTGGTCAAGGAACGGCAAGAACATAGATAATAGACATGCAGATTGAAACATTCCAAATAGAGTGAGGTACAGGTGCAATGGGAGAGCTCAGATAGTATAGGGAGAAGAGAGTAGTGAGAGGGGATAAAACAACAAAAGAAAGGAGGAAAGGTGAGACCTGAAGAAAGTTGTGAAGTCACTGGGTATTATTTAAGTGCCAACCTGAAATCTAAATAGATTTTGCCTCTTAGATAGATGGATGAATGGACAAATGCATGGATGCATGGATGGATGAATGGATGAAAGGATGCATAGATGGATGGATGATATAAACACCCCTCAGGAAGAATAAGGAGGAAACATGAATTCTTGACTAAACATTAGAATTGTTGTGTTAACAAGAGCAATATAAGTTAATTATTAAATGATCAAGAAATAAAGATAAGCAATTTTTAAAATTATTCTAAATTCTTCCAGACACAACCACTGTTAACATGTTAGTAAGTGTTTCAGTCTTTGTCTTTCTATCTATCTCACTCATCTGTCTGTCCATATAGCTATATACCTACCTTCTTACATATCTATGCTCTTTCTATCCAACCATGCATCTGTACTTTTTTCTATACTTTTTTAAAACAAAAATAGGCTCATATGGTACTTTAAATTTCATAACTTAACTTTTCTAACCAATTTATTATGAGAATCCAGTTATGTCTATTTTTAACCAGATTTTAATAGTACTATGAAAGTACTACAGTTCATATTAAATTATCTGCCTTTTTTTTTTTGCCATTATCAAAGATGCTTCAGTGAACATTGCTGTTCTTTTAATCCAAAGTTATGGCAGAGAGGCTACCTTTCTCTAAAACTTATGAGGCTCTGGGTTGCTCAAACAAACTTGAATTTGATTGGGGTCATGTTTAAACCTCTGACATAAATCATCTGCCCACTGATGTGACATTCTTTCTTTTCCACTGTATCCCTCCCTGCAGCAACCAGGCAGGGCAGAGGGGCCTTAGGCATAGCACAGGTACATTAGTGCAACCATCGGCAATCATAGGCTATCTCTGGCTGATATGATTTGACAGCACCAGCTCTCCTGGCATCTTCACAGTGCCGATGATTCAGAGCTGTCAACTAATGCAGCTGCAAGGAAACGTCGATGATGGATTTATGGTGTGTGGCAATGACTTTGTGACCCACAGTTGGAAAAACAGATGCCTTTGAAATAAGACTAGTCAATGTGGCAAGAGGGAGGAAAGAGAAACCTACCTTACAGTAAAATAGAAACCATCTTGCCATTTCCTTAAAACTTCTAAGATTCGATGGATTCCCATTACCTACAGGAAAAAATACTACACTTTTTTAGTCTAGCAAAGAGGTAATTGATATGAAGGAAAGAAGTTTGGCTTGAAAGCTAGAAGCTACAGATTCTAGCTGCAGCTCTGCTACTCACTAGCTGTGTGACCTGGGCAAATCACTCTTTTCTGGTTTATTTTCTCCATTTCTAAAGATGTATGAGCTGATGTATGAGTATTTGAATAAATGAGTCAGTACAGAGTCATACATCACCCAAAAGTCACTTACTGAGGGACTCTCATGTGCTGTGGTACAGAGTTGAATAAGACAGACCAACCCCTGACTGTGGAACTTGTACTCTTAGGCAGGTGTGCGTAGGGGTCAGAACATAGACTAATCAAGTAGACTGGCAAATAGTGATAAGTGCTTCGTTGAATACAAAGCAGCAGGGATGATAGAGACTGACTCAGGGTCAGGTGGTTAGGAGACAGTGATCTGGCAACTAAAGTTGGAATGAAAAGATAGAAAAAGCCCTGAGTAGAGCCGGGGAGACAAAATCCAGGGTGAGGGAACCACCAAAACAAGGTCCTACAGGCAAAGGTGAGCCCATTATTCAATTAACTAAACATATACTTACTACTTGTCCCTCTACTGGATTCTTGGGATGTGAAGATGAACAAGAAAGCTCCAGGCTCAACCCTCACTGGACTTGGAGTAAAGAGGATCGATGTGCACCATGATGATGAGCAGGAACCTGGAATGCTTCTGGGAAAATGTGACAAAAGCCTCTCACCTAGCCCAGGAACGTTGGGAAAGCTTCCTGAGGAGGTACTGTTGAAGAGATTAGAACAGCACAATGCAAACAAAGCAAAACAGAACAGCATAGGACTTGAATTCTAACCAACAGAGGGTCTATCTGTCCATGCCCACTCTCTGACTGGCCATATCTGGACCCTAAGTCCTCGTGTAGAAGTTTCTTACTCATTTGGAGGAAGCTCAGGACATGGCAGGAAACATACATGAGATTCATTAAAGCATTCAGTAAAACATTCAGACTACCACATTATCACTTATGGCAGTAGTTCTCAAACTTTGGCTCACATTCAAATCTTTCCATGGGCTTGCTGACACACAGAATGCTCGGCCCCAGCCCCTAAGTTTTTGATTCAAGATGCTTGGGTAAGGACTGAGAATTTGTATTTGTGACAAATTCTCAGGTGTTGGAGAGGCTGGTCTACTGGGGACCACTCTTTGAGAACTACTGCCTTAGAAGGAGTGCTTGACTCTCTGGGGAGAACCCTTAGGGTCATGGTGTGGGGGCGGGGATGGGGTAAGGTGTTTTCTAATTCTCCTCAAATCTGGTGGAGAACAAAAGAGAGCAGAGCTTGGGGCAGGAGCTCCCAGTTCAGGGCATTTGGTACCCTTCCAGAAGGATCCTCACTAACCTTGTAGTTAGTGTATCCCAAAGCACAACTTATACTCTTGCTTTGGCGTTTGTGATCTAATGTGTAAACAAACTTAGACATTTTTCTTTTTGCTTAGAAAAAGGTAGCAGGGCTTTGCCAAGCCAAGTACACATGCTCCAAACAAATTTCAGCTTGTCCTCTTGGTAGTTGATATCCTCAATTCTTTTCTTCTTAGTCATGTGGCTCCAAAAACCTATGTTGATTTTCTACTCCCAAAATGCTGCTCTGATGGCCTCTGGGCTCTGGACAATGTCCAGACACTGGGCAGCATATGTGGCGTATGATAACAGAGCAAGTCCTAGCTTCACAGTCACATCATTGTGGGTCTGAATTCTAGGCCAACCACTTAGCAGGGACCTATCACCGGGGTTGCCTAACCTCTTGAGCCTTAGTAGAATGGTGGGGGAGGGGCGGCAATAGCTTCACAGGTTGTTGGGATAATTACAAGAGATGATGATGTTAAGCCTCTGAGGCATGGGAGGTGCCCAGCAGGTTAGGGATTCTCACAATATTCAATCTTTTAAAGTGGTGTTAGATGTAGAATTACTGGCTCCAGGCCCAGCATCCTCTCCCATATTTTCTCAGGCCTCAAGGGGGTAATGGAGCCATCACTACATGCTTGCTGTGCCTTCCTCCATGGCACAATTTCAGGCCCTTGACATATTTTGCTTGGATTATTGCAATGTCCTCCAAAAGACTTCTCTGCCTCCAGAGCACCTCTGCAATCCTTCCAAGGGAGCCTTTATAAAGCAGAGGCCTGATCATGCCTGCCAAAAACCCTTCAAGGACTCTTCATTATCCAGAGTAGTGAGACCACACTCTCAGAGCCTACGGAAGGCAGAAGGAAACAGAAATGAGTGCAAGGACCATAAGTAGGCAATGGAAAGCAGTAGGGATTGTAGTGAACTGCAGCATGGCTGTCTAAATGCAGTCAAACTCAGAATTTTGTAAAATTCTCTGTGGACCAAATGTACCATATTCTGGTACTTAGTGTAGACTTGGGACTGCCAGTGTGTGTGAGCCGGCCTGGAATATAAAGTCCAAGCTTCTTAGACCGGCTTACAAGATTTAGCCTCCCTTTCACTATGCCTTGCCTGGCTTAAAAGTCATTCTACCACTAAACTGCTTGCAGTTCCTCTGCACATACCTTGATGGTCTCAGCTCTGTATGTTGATCAAGCCTGGAATGAGTAAAATTTTGCTAATAACTTTAAAACTCAGTTTGGGCAACACCTTCTTCAGGAAGCCTTCATTGCATTCATTCTCAGTTCTGCTAGATGGGTTATGTATCTTTTCCTGGTGCTCCAACAATATCTGTTGCTTTTCCCATCATTATACCTATCAACTGTTAATGTAATTATGTCTTTGTGTCTGCCTTCCCTGTTAAGGTCATGACCTAAGCATCTAAGATCAGGACCAAGTGTTAATCACTTTTGCACTTGGCAAAAATAAGCTGTTCAATCATTGTTGAATAAATGAATGGGGAGGCAGGTGGCCCTCACAGTGGTGGGAAGGAGTCTGAATAGTGGCACAAGGGCTGCACCCATTAGTGACAGGCAAAAATTGGGAGAGTCACAGGATTAGTCATCCCCATCTCCTTTCCCAGGTGCAAACATCATAGGAATGAGTGGAAGACAGTGAAAGCAACAGAACTGAGAAGAAAGAATGCCCTTAACTTTACTTCTCAACTACTAGACTGTCTCCCCTTATTGCTGATTCAAATTCCTAAGAGAGAATATGATTGTTCTTTTAAATCCCTGTGGCCCCTATGGGACGGCTACCTACAGCACATCACTCCAGCTGTCAGCCAGACTGCTGTTGGCTGCCTGTGGGCAGAGGTTCTTCTTTGGTCCACTTGGGTCAGGATCATCTGCTAGAAAACTTGGTGCCTTCTATGGATAGAATTTCTCTGAAGGGACTTTGAATGAGGCAGGTGTTATCCAACCTGGGTGGTACAGGGTTCAGGACCGAGACAAGGGTGAAGTAAGTGAGGTGTCTAGAGTGCAAAGTTTAAGGAGGGATCGATCACTCTCAGGGCTGTGAAAGTGCCTCATTTGCCTCTCCCTAATCTCAGTCATGATGGGGCTGGTTTTCTGCATGACTTCAAGGAAGTCACTGTCTCTCTGATCTTTAGTTTCTTCATCTATAAAATCAAGGGATCAGACTATTTGGTTTGTTGGGTTCTTTCTGGCTTTGAAACACCGTTGTACCCTCCCAGCTTCTGGGACAGTTCGCCCTCCTCCATTTTACCCACTGGACTTTCTCCCTTTGTCTGAGAGGAGCCTGATTATGTCTTAATTAGCTTCCGCAGCCAAGCCTTGCTTGACTTCTAAGGGCCCAGCTCACAAGCCACTTAGCAAAGGCAGTCATGAAAGAACAACATAACATCTGTTCTGGGCTTTCACAGAGGACGTGCCTCACATTCCTCCCCTCAAAGCAAAATTGATTGGCCTTGACCTGGGGTTGCACCAGGGAGAAGTAACCCTCAGCGGGGCAGGGGTACCATTCGGTGCCCAGATGAGGTCAGTTACCACATGGTCCTTGGTAGCCTCAAGGAATGAGAGGTATTTGCCTCCCCTATTAATCACTGAAAAGAGTTATGAATATGGGTGAAATTGACAGTTTGCATCTCGGCAGACTAAGCGGCCTAAGGTTTGACTCTTGCTTAGGAAAAGTCTATGTAGTTTTGTTCCTCCGAGATAGAGTCAGAGGACCACAGAGATAGGAAGGGAGACATAATGAGAAAGGGGTGAGGAGGTGAGAGGGTATTATTTCTCTAGTCCAGCCTCAGACCTGACACTTGAACTCAAGCTAAGAGGGTTCCATCCGTCATCCTCCTCTACAAATAGCTCATTTCACTGTTGAATGACAAAGATTATTAGAAATATCTTTTATAATGATGAACCAAAGTATATCTCTCTGACACATCCATATATTAGTCAATGTAGAAAAACAACAAGCCCATTTCTCATTCAAATAGTTGCTCCTAAAACTTTGAAGACATTATCACATCTTACTCAAATTTCCTATTCCCCAGGCAAAAAAAAAAAAAAAAAAAAAAAAAGTTCTATTTCTTTTAGCCCATCTTTATACAACAAAATTTCCAGGCATCTCATCCCTTCTGGCTCATCCTGACCCGCCTCTTTTGAAAGCACAGTGTATTGGTGACCTTCACATGGTTGTGCAAGTGTGAAGAACAGATCGATCATGTCAAGTCACAGATGCCATTGGGTGTTGACGGAGCCAGGACAGAGCCCAGTTCTGCTGATTCCCAGGTACCTGGGGTAGATGGAGAAATACTAAAAAACCAGTGAGAGAGGAGACTAGCCTTTACAACACAAAAATGTTTTGCATGGGATCTGCCATGTGTGTATTGTCCTTAGGGGGTCCCATAGATGCAGAAACACTGACTAACTGGATGTGCTGTCAGCTGATCCAGACCAATTATAATTACATGATTGATATTTAAAAAGCAGGTAATGTAGTGTAGGGAAAAGGCTTGGATGCAGACTGAAGCCTCTTGATTATACCCATGTTGCTTATACTGCTTCCTTTTTTTTGATTAGCAAAAACCGTGTAGCTGCTTACTTTCCCATGATGCCACACTTCCAGGAAACTCAGACCTATGTATGAGCTCAGTTTCCTCGGCTTCCCTTAGCCTAATATTCTGGAAAAATAACTTCCTGATTTTTTATGATACTAGATTGTTTCTTCTACTTTTAATGAATTTATTATTTCCTTTTTAAGGTATATATTAGTCCCATAAATATTGCTATAGGAATAGGAAAAAACTCTATTCTTGACTTACCCCGGTGATTTCAGCTGCTACCTATTCAGTGATATCTGTCAAATTTTCACCCCAAACTATATCTGGAGCTTTTATTCCAAATCGTGTGCTATACCTTTGCAATGGGACTCCCTCCCTTTGGAAGAGGTACTTGAAATTTATCATCGCTCCTCCCTCACTCAAAACTTGAATAATCTGCCAAAATAAATGGTACTGCGATCAATGCCCATCACAGCACCATGCCATTGAGAGAGAAAATTCACATTTCTTAAATATCTACTGTGAAGCTTAACAACCATGCAGTGCAAATACCATTCCTATTTTATAGATTAAAAGACTAAGGCCTATTCTCTTATGCCCCAAACCTAATCCTTTAACAAATGAAGTGGGCTCTACTTTCAAAGAGCATCGAGAATTCTAGTGCATCTTGTGCATTTGCAGCATATCTATGTTGGTTCCAGCCACCATTGGCTCCTACTGTGGTTATCGCAATAGCCTTCAAACAGGTCTGTATGCTTCCACACTTGTTCCTTGAAAACCCAATTTTGTAAAATCCATAAAGAATAGGCCTATATCTATTAAAAAAAATTGAACCGATAATTAATAACCTTCCAAAACAGAAAGTTTCAGGTCCAATG
Organism: Macroglossus sobrinus; assembly: GCA_004027375.1. Classification (NCBI taxonomy): domain Eukaryota; kingdom Metazoa; phylum Chordata; class Mammalia; order Chiroptera; family Pteropodidae; genus Macroglossus; species Macroglossus sobrinus. The sequence continues at coordinate 69,233 of PVKZ01003316.1, read as the reverse complement.
AGTTCACTGGTAAATTCTTCCAAACATTTTAAAGAAATGATATTGAATCTCTACAATCTATTTCAGAACATAGAAACAGAGTGAATACTTCCTAACTCATTTCTTTGAGGTCAGCATTAGCTTAATACCAAAAACAATCAAAGATATTACAAGAAAACTACAGACCAATTCTTTCATAAACATAGATGCAAAACTCCTCAACAAAATATTAGCAAATTTAATCCAATGGTATATATAAAAATAATTATACACTATGATTAACCACGATTTATCCCAGGTATGTAAGACTAGTTCAATATTAGAAAATTAATTAATGTAATTCATCACATCTACAAGCTAAGAAAAAAAAATCACATGATCACATGATCAAATTAATTGATGCAGAAAAACATTTGACAAAATCCAACATCCATTTCTGATTTAAAAAAAAACTCTCAATAAACTAAGAATAGAGGGGGATTTCTTTAACTTGATAAGGAATATCTACAGACACCCCATAGCTAAAACCAGACTTTATGGTAAAAAACTCAAACTTTCCTTTTAGGTACAAGGCAAGGATGTTCCATCTCATCACTCCTTTTCAACATCATACTGCAAGATCTAGCTAATGCAATAAGAAAAGAAAAGGAAACAACAGGTATACAGACTGAGAAGAAAGAAATAAAACTATTCACAGATGACATGATCATCTAAGTAGAAATCTGAATCAACAAAAACCCCCTCCTGGAACTAATAAGTGATTATTACAAGGTGGCAGAATACAAGGTCAATATATAAAAGTCAATTGCCTTTCTACATACCAGTAATGAACAAATGAAATTTGAAATAAAAAATATAATACCATTAACATTAGCACCCCCAAAATGAAATATTTAGGTATAAATCTAACAAAATAGGTATAAGATTTATATAAGAAAAACTACAAAACTCCAATGAAAGATATTAAAGAAAAACTAAACGGAAAAATAGTAGATGTTCATAGATAAGAATACTCAATATTATCAAGAAAACAGTTCTTTGCCATTCGATCTATAAATTCAATTCACCTAGGTGACCTTGAGTATGGTGATGCCTTTTTAGATACAAGATCAAAGTCATGAGACATGAAAGAAATGATTGATAAGCTGGACTGTGTTAAAATTAAAAACTTCTGCTATGTGAAAGAGAATATCAATAGAATTTGACAAGCCACAGACTGAGAGAAAATATTTGCAAAAGGTACATTCAATAAGGGACTGTTATCCCAAATATACAAAGAACTCTTAAAATTCAACAATAAAAAACAACCCAATTAAAAAATGGGCCAAGATCTTAACAAACACCTTATCAAGGAAGATATACAGATGGCAAATCAACATATGAAAATATACAGATGGCAAATAAACATATGAAAAGATGCTCCACATCACATGTCATCAGAGAAATACAACTTAAAACAACAATGATATATCAGTACACATCTATTAGAATGATCAAAATCCTGAACACTGACATCTCCAAATACTGGCAAGGATGTGCAAAACAGAACTCTCATTCACTGCTGGTGGGAATGCAAACTAGTACAGCCACTTTGGAAGACAGTTTTTTAGTTTCTAACAAAACTAAACATACTCTTATCATATGATCCAGCAATCTCTTCGGTATTTACTCAAAGGAGTTAGAAATTTACATCCAAATAAAAATCTGCACATGGATGTTTACAGCAGCTTTATTCATAGTTGCCAAAACTTGAAAACAACTGAGATGTCCTTTAGTACATGAATGATAAATAAACTACAGTACATCCAGATAATGGACTGTCATTCAGTGCTAAAAAGAAATGTGCTACCAAGCCATGAAAAGGCAAGGAGGAGCCTTAAATGCATACTACTAAGCGAAAAGAGCAATTTGAAAAGACTACATACTGTATGATTCCAACGATATGACATCTGCAAAAGGCAAAACTATGGAGACAGTAAGATCAGTAGTTGCCAGGGGCTGGGACAGTGGGGGAAGTGAATAAGTAGAGCACAGAGAATTTTGAAAGTGGTAAAAGTACTCTATACGATATTGTGATGGATATATGTCATAACATATTTGTCCAAACCCATAGAATGCTGTCCAAGAAACACCAAAAGTAAATGATGGACTTTGGGTAATTACGATGTGTCAATGTAGGTTAATTACTTACAACAAATGTACTACTCTGGTGGGGATGTTGACAATAGGGGAGGCTGTACATGCTATAAATGTGCATGTACACAGTGTGGGGGTGGGGAATGTATGAACTCTCTGCACCTTCCCTTCAATTCTGCTCTAAGAAAATAAAATAAAATCTTAATTTAAAAAGGTGTACCTCCCATAGGAGATAGTTATGAAATTAAGTGAGATAAATCATATAGAATATTTCGCAAAATTCCTGACACAAAATAAACAATCAATGATTCTTAACCATGAAAACAATGGTCATGAGGATATTCTGGCTCCAGCTGACAAAACCAAAGACACATCTGGCTAATAAAGTTGGCTTAACAGCTTCTGCTAAGAAACTATTCAGAGAAAAAGCTGAGATCTGTTCTTCACAGTCCCATGTGAGAAGTGCTATATCTTAGGAAGGTCAAAAAAAAAAAGGTATAGTTACTCTCCAGCCCACAATGCTATAAAACAGAGAAAGGGTTTCTTTTAGTTATGTGCTAAATCTTTTAAAAACATGAATTCGCCTCCTTGAGGAAATACTATGTTCTTTGCCTGGGGCCTGATCAGGATGCCTATACATTTACAGGAGTGTTAACACACTTTTAAAAATTCTTCTTGCTTTGGGTGTTGATCTGCATTTTGTGCATGTCTCATCTATGCTCTGGGCGGCTACTCTAATATTTCTGCTGAGGCAGGCAGCGTACACCCACCCAAATGCATTTTATCTAAATGTGATTTGGTCTGGGACATCTTGGTAATCAGGGAAGACAAAGCAAATTGAAAGCATGTGAAAGCCAGTTTCCCAGTGAGCCGAAACACGCTCTTTTCATAGAAACCACTCTACATAGGGCATGAGTGGGACACAGTGGGGGAGAGGGGAGGAGCTGCGTTGGGTCAGGTTGTGATGAGGAGGCAGGAGTTTGTTCAAGCCAAGGGGTCTGTCTGGGATTCAGCCATGAGAAAGCGAGCTTCTGCACAGATGTCTGCGATGTGGAGTAGGCCCATATATTTATATTTCAAAACCGATGTCCCGGCGTGGATTTTTGGGAATTCACATCATGTTAAGGTCAAATAATCCTTGGGGATTGGTTATCTTCTCCCAGGACTCTATAACACTCAGTATGAGGAAAACCCAAGAAAATGACCCATCTTGACTCCTGATTGTGAAGTGGCAAGGGGGAAGTGAAAGGGTTATGTTTATTGAGAATCTAATCTACCATGAACTTTCCTTAATTTTTCTCTCATTATCACAGAAGTTACTAAGTTTCAGAGCGGAGCAGTAACTAGTATTTGAAGACCTGAATGTCCTAGAAAGGCCCTGGGCATCCACTGGGGAGAAGAGAAGCAGGGAGATTACCATTTACTGTATCTTCTAAACTGTAAGCAGGGAATTGAAAACTGAACCAGGGGACATGGACGGCCACTGAACAAGGCCTGTTCCAGGTTATTCTGTGAAGTTCCTCTCCAGTTCATAAAGCTGTTCCAGGTTTTCTCAGAGGTGATTTTGAAGACCTCAAAGGCCTTCCCAACTGAGATGAGGGAAGAAAGGTCACTCTTATTTCCTTGAAAATGATTTAGTTGAGCCCATCATGTAAACCATTTGGGCCAGTGAGCAAAACAGTAATAATACCCGTTCAGTGTTTTCAAGGGAAATTGCCATTACTTGTCTTTATTTGGTATACTGGAAATAAGTTTGCCATATAAAATATACAATGCCCAGTTAAATCTGAATTTCAGATAAACCATGAAAACTTTTTTATCAGTATGTCCTTGCACAGGATATACTTATACAAAAAAAAATTAATATATATCTGAAATTGGAATTTAACCAGGTAAGTGTTTTGTATTTTTATTTGCAAAATCTGGCAAATCTTTCTACAAGTCATTAGATAACTTCTTACAAATGTGTCCCTTTGCAATATTCCCCTGAGGGATGGTGAGCCTCTTGTTGCTGAGAGTTCACTTGGATGTTCCCAAACATTTCCTGAAGTCTCAACTCCTCACTTTTCACCTCCTGGGGACAAAGAGCATAAACTCTGAGTCAGTTGCTTATGTTTGAACTCTGGTTCCACAGCTTGTTAACTGTATGACTTTGTATTAAATAATATAACTTCTCTATGTGTTTCTCATTTTCTCATCTATGAAATGGGAACAATAATAGCAATTGCCTTATAAAAATTGTTTTGAAGCTTAAAAGTACTTAGATCAGTGCTTGGCCCAGGGGAAGAAATTTAAAAATGTTAATTATTATCATTATTCTTATTTTTATTATTTCTCAATAACTATATATATAAAAGGAGTTGGGCTGGTGAGAATCATGTTGTCACATCAAACATAGGGCAGAATTTTGGATATTAAAAGCCTTTGCAGAACCACTGTAGTTTAGAGGGGGGAAAAAAAAAGACCTGAGAAATATTTAGCGTAATCCTCTTATTTTATCTATGAAATTCAAGGCAGAGAAGACAGATGGCTGGCTCCAAACATCACAGTAGTTGAGGTTAATACCTTGGGGTGAGAAGGCAAATATAAATCAAAAGAACACAAAGAAATTGAGCTTATGATGGGGAGCCATTTTCAAGAACTCCAAAATTACAGGTTTTAGGGTCACTAGGAATGACTATGGCATTATTTGCACCAGGGCAGTCCTAAGGCAAGATATTGACATCAGTCCGGTGTTTTGGGGATTCTCGTCTGAGTTTTGCCCTGGTGTTTTTTAGCTATGTGTCTTTTGGCAAGTCGTCACATTCTTCAGCTTTCACTGTCCCATCTGTACAATGGCGATAATCATCTCAGCTCTGAATAATTCCTAGGGCTGTTGCAAAACCTTTGAAAAGAACAATACCTCAGTACATTCCCAAAACTTTACTAGTCCACTTTGCCCTTGTGGCCTCTCCCCAGCTCATCCGAGTGCTGTCTTCATTCACATCCTTGGCATCCAGCCCTGAAAGGCCTAGGACATCTGGCCTCATCTGACTGATTCCAGTAGATGGAGTAAAGGTGGAGAGGCCCCTTCTTGCTTTGCTGGCTTGCACTACCCATCGGGCTAGATTTTAGCCATGCAAAGACAGCCTCTGAGCTCAGTTCTCAATCATTGCTTTTTCAATTGAGCAAAGTGACCTTGCTAGAAAGCAAGTCTAATTGTGACACTTACCAACCTAACTCTTGCATTGTAGGTGTGACACTTGTCCCCAACCCAATGCCATTTATTACCTCTCACTCAGACTATTGAACCCTAGCATTTCTGTACCTATTACCCTTGCTCAAATCCATCCTTTAGCCACCAAGACATTTTTCTAAAATAAAATCTAATTAGGGCACCTCTCTGCTTAAAATCTATCATCACTGCAGGGTCTCTAAAAGTCTTCATGGAATATGTGAACACTCTGAAATGTACACCCTAGTTCTGTCTGTGTGTACATTAACTTTGACCAAATTCTCAGAGGGTTAGTTCTTACCTATAGTTTTTAGCTACACCATCTTCACTTTGGAGTCTCTTGGTCTTAATTATTCAAACACATCTTGCTATTTCTGACCTCCTTGCCTTTGCCCAAGCTGCACCCTCTGCCTTGTGTACCTTAATCTCCCTAGCCCTCCTGCTGAACTCTCTCACATGGTTGGCTCTACTTAATTATTGTAACTCAATTCAATAGTTTCTTCTTCCACAAATCTTCCTCTGACTCTTTTCTCCCTGCCTTACACTGGAGAAGATGTCCCTCCCTTGGCTGTCACCATTGAGATGCATCCACCTCTCTAGAATTGCACTGGTCACATTGTGCTCCCGTGAAATAAAAGTTCTTTGAAGATAAGACTATGTCTTATACTTTTTCTCTTCTTTTTTTTTTTTTTCACCAGGGGCCAGCAGCATCTGCATCATCTGGGACCTCGCTAGAAATACAAATTCTCAGGCCCCACACCAGACCTATTGTTTCAGAAACTCTGGGGGTGGGGCCAGCAAGCTGTGCTTTAACCGTGCCTTCCAGGTGATTCTGATACTCGCTCAAATCTGAGAAGCACTGACCTGGAGAGATTCCCCTGTCTCTTGCCTTGTCTACAGTGATAGCTCCTAACTGGGCTTTCTCATCTGTCACCTTCCAATCTATTCTCCACACAAAGCCAGAATTACCTTTTTATAATATTTAAGGACCATGCTCAAAAGCCTTCAGTGGCTTCCTTTTGCCCTTGGAATTAAAAATAATCCCTCTCCATGGCCTACAGGGCCCTGTATGATCTGGCCTTATTTTTTCTCCAGCCTCACCCTTTATCTCCCTTTACTAATTGTCTACCACCAAGCATGCTGGCCTGCTTTAACTTCTCAATCCAACAATCCCTTTGTATATTCAGGACATAAGTGACTCACTTTCCTTTAGGAGGGACTGTCAAACAGAAGAGACAGATATGAACATAAATAAACATGCAGATTACAGGAAACAAAGTAATAGAGCTGCAAACATGCCACAGAAGCAGCGAAGATGAATTCCATCTTGGGACTTCCATTCTGTAGTGATTTCTAGCTGTTTCTAAAAAGTTTTCCATTTGAACATTCCAATACTAGTCGTTTCATCTCCCTGAGCCTCAGTCTCCACATCTGTAAAGCAGGAGCATTGCTCACCTCAAAAAGGCATTGGGATGGGCACATCAGAGGGCACGAAAAGCACACTTGAGCCCAGGGCAGGCCTGCAGCAGGGGTTGAGCAAGTACCAGTTTTCTCTTATTTTGGAGACAGGTCTAAATTTAGACCTTTAGAGAACATGAGCTTCGGTGAGAAACTAAGCATGTCCTGAAAAACTGAAAAGTTAAAGAGCAAGTTTGAGGTTAGGCCTCAAGAGAAAGGAAATTTCCCCTCCTCATTGAGAAATCTCTATTGGGGTGTGGTAGCGAATGTGAAAGTGGAACCTCTTTCCTGGCCCCCACACTTACCAGAAGGGGTAGTGGGGCTTGCAAAGGCCTTACAGAAAGAACAGCAGCTAAACAGGAACTGGGGCCACCGGTTCTGGGAAGCTGGGGCTTTAGGGGCAGAGCCCAGCTGGCACAGTGTTTACAAACTTCAGGAGCACCTGCACCCAGACTGTTAGAGTAAATCATGGTGAACTATTGACACCAGTCTTCCAAAGCTGGAAATTTGGAGAGAAAGTTCGGGATCACTTCTCCAGGCCCCAGGGCTCCTGCTCTCCACACAGATAGCCTAAGGACAGCCACTGGAAGGTGGGAGACATGAAGCTGGCTAAGTGGGTTAGCATTCATTTGTTTATTCATGCATTCATTCCCTATTTCCTCATCTGTGAAAGAGGGAAAAGGAATTCCTTCCCTGTGCACTTGGAATGTATATAGTGGGGAAGGGTAGAGGGAGGTTGTTATGGAGATCAAATGAGATAATAAATTCAACCATCGATTTACTTAATCTACACTAACTGAGCACTTGTCCTAATGAAAATAATAATGAGCACTTTTTGAGTCCCTAGTAGGTGCCAAGCAGTATGGTAACTATTCTAATCCTTACAGCTACTCTCTGAGGCAGCTGCCTTTATTTTCATCTACAGATAAGGAAACTGAGACTTAGAGAGATAAACTCACTGAGATCACCCAGCCAGTCTGTGATGGAACTGGAATTTGAGCACAGACTGATTGCTCCCTGGTTCTTTGTTCATAGCCACAAATGAGTCTTAAGTCTTATCTTCCATGCTAGAGTTGGGGAGCTTCAAGATTAGGAATTATCATCTACTAACCTCTGAATCTGCAGTGCCTAAAACCATGGCCCAGAGTATAGTAGCTGCTCACTAAATGTGGGTGGGCTACTTGAATATCCATAAAACAAGGTGAAATACAGTTGTCTAGTGGGCAGACAGAGAGAAAACAGACAGCACCTGATATAACAAGAAAGTGCCTACCAAGAGCCCCCTGAGGTCTATGCTAGGTAAGTGTGTATCAGTCAGAGTCTCAACAGCTCACTGATGCCCCCATAAAATATTTAGGGGGAGTATATTTAGGAGGGGAAAGGGAGTCTTGAACAGCTGACCACCTTCGGAGGAAAAGTGAGGGACATGGCAAGCTCAGTGACCTTAAAAGGAAAGAATCAAAGAAACACATTCCCTCTCTCCCTCTGGTCTCCTTCTGAAGCTCCCAATTGGCCATAAACCCACTGATGGCATCCCCATAGATCAACCTCTTGGACACAGAGCAGATGGGGAAAGGTAGAGTACGGTTCTAAAAGGGGAAACAAAAGATATTCTGCACAGATGGGGAAATGTGCAGGTGTTTTCTGGAAAACAGAGCTGGGAAGTGATCTGTACCTAGGAAAAAGAGGTATAGTCAGATTGTCCAGAAGACTTGAAATACTCTAAGTACTTGGGTATAGCAAAGACATTGGGAATGAGAGACAGAGTGGTTGGAAATGAGACTGGAGAGAAAGAGGCCAGGGCCAAGTCAAGGAGAGTTAAGGCAGGGGACTCTCTTCTGCCGGCACTGAGAAACCAGCAAAAACATTTAGCAAAAAAATGGCTCAGGTGGATTTGTTCTGGAGCCATTTCTTTGACTGCAGAATGGTAAATTCGAGGAAGGAAGTGGTGGCCTAGACACAGGTAGGCCTGGGGAGATCCCACTGCAACAGTCATGGAGAGAGGAAGCTGAGGGTCTGAATAGAAAGGAGCAGACACTTTCTCAAGTAAGATAAAGACAGACCAGACCCTCAGGCATCACAGGGCCTGGATCTACTTTCACATGGCACCTTTGTCTCCCTTCAAAGGCACACTTGGGGCAGAGGGTGTCTGGTGTTGAAGACCAGAGTGAAGCCATGTTGTCTTGGGGAGAGTTCTGGACTCACTTTCTTTTTGGGTGGAGACAGCTTGTGAAGATGACTGTGGGAGAGATTGCAAATCTCTAAGGGGCAAGGCTGCCTTGGCCAAACAAGAGATAAAGAGACAGAGAGAAGAGATCAGAAAATTAAACAGAGCTGCCTTTGTTCTTAGAATGTGTAGGAGGCCATTTCCCAGGGGAAGAAATGGATCCTGAAAAGGGGAAAGTGTATGCGTCTGACTAGGAAAGAAATGGAAGGGAAAAATGGTAGATCTCTATTGTTATTTATTTATTTGTTTGTTTGTTTGTTTTTAGCTGGTGTTGAATACCATGGGGAACTGGGAGAAGAGGAGGGAGTAGGAGAGTTTGGGAGAATCGAAAGAAAACATTTCTGTGGAAATTAACTGGAAATACCAACAGGCTGAGAGAATAAGCAAAGGGACTAAACTGAGCTTAGACGATGTCTACATTCAGATCACATCACAGAAGAGCTGATGTTTTGGAGCTGTGACATTTTTTAACTTCCAGTGATTATTTGGGGGGAGGTATGTTTTTCTTCACCACTGAAGTATAATTATGTCTGAATTTCTTACAATAAAGTAAGTGACAGAATAATAAGGTGGGAGGTGTAATAGAAAAAGCAATACCTTACATTAGTATAGCATCAGGACAACTTCCACTTCAGATTAGAACTGGAAGGAGGCTTACAGCTCTCTAACTTCTCCTTCTAAATGGAGAAACTGAGGTCTAATGAAGGGGAAATAAATTCCCCAGATTATATGCATACACCCCCATGACCATTATTTCATTGGTCCTCCTAACAGTACTTTAGGCCAACATTGGGAGGAGAATGTATAGTGCAGCAGTCACCAAACTTTTTCTATAAAGGGCCAGATAGTAAATATTTTAAGCTTTGTGGGGCCACATATGATCTCTGTCACATATTCTTTATTTTTATTCTTTAAACAACATTTTAAAAATCTAAAAACTGTTCTTAGCTTACAGGCCATAGAAAATCAGGCAACACAAAACCAGACCTCTTTAGTATATTTTAAAAATCATGGTCATTGAATTCTCACCTGGGTTTAAATTTTGGTTCTGTCTTTAACAGATTCTATAATTGTTGGCAAGTCACTTAAACTTCTTTCCCTTCTTTGTGAAATGACCATACCTACCTCATCAGACTCTCGAGAGGAAGGAAAAAGATACTTCCTCAGTTCAAATCTAGTTGTCATTTACTTGCAGTGTGTCTTGCACTAATTAAACTCTGTTTCTCAGTTTCCACATCTAAAAATGAAGATAATAGTCCCAACTTTATAGGAATGTTGTGTGAATAAAATGACATAAATGTAAAATTCATAGAATAGTGCCTAGCATGTGTAAGTTTTACATATTATTAAAAATATTGTATAAACACTTAAGCTACCTGGTATAAAATAGATGCTTGGTGAACGGGAGCTAACTAAGGCAGCCATTCTCTAATGAGAAAGCAGACTAAGAAATTAAGGAAGATCAGGCCATAACGCAAAGGCCTGGTCTTGTCAGAGTTCAGCTGCAGTTCACTCTTGATTTCTGTCCCGTAGAATGAAGCAAGCATAATTGGCTGCATGAAAGCTCTCTCTCTCTCTCTCTCTGCCCCATATGCAGGGCTCCCCCGACCATCAGATAAGCACTTGCATAACCTAAATCTGTTTTGATCTCAGCAAAGATCTATGTACATGTGCACACACTTGGCAGTGGTGGGCTGCAGAGATCTTGCTTGTGACTTGAGCCATGTTATCAATACTAGTGACTATAAACTTGGGAGATCAAAGAAATCCAGGTTGGAAAGACTAATATTTAAAGTCCAGACTTGCAGGCACAACTCTGAAATTCCATGGCTCAGAATCAAGTTCACGTACCAAACCAAGTCAAACATTTGTTTGACAGAGCTGTAGGGCTCTGGAGTGTGGGTGGGGTTTGCGTTTAGAGAAATTGGGGGTCTGCCCAGTATGGGATTCTGTGAAATTCTGGCTGAGAACAGTTTTTAGGTTCAGAGCGCTATGTGACCCTAATAGGAGCAAACACATTTTCATGGCCCAGCTTTGATACCACAGAGGAGATATTTTCAAACCCTGGAAATATTATCTTCTGTTACTCTAAAGCAGTAAGACAAAAGACGATTTGATATCTCCGAAGTAGATAGGCTTTGACTTGCGTGTTTGCAGTGGTGGGGATGATAGAACAATGGGAATAGCAGGGATACTGAAATGCATAGAAAGCATGTTTTGAGAGCCTGTTATGTTTCAGGAAATCTATGTTCGTTATCTCTAGTTTTTATATTACCTTGTAAAGTAAGTGTTGGTGCTTTAGAGTCTTCTGGTTGTAAAAGGCAGATACACTCACTACTATAATACAAATGTCTTAGAAGCAGAATGTACCCAAGTCTGTGGATTCACAGGTAATGGAAAGAGTCATTATTCCTATAGTGTATTAGATTTCACGGAGGAGCTAGACCACTTTTCCAAGTAGTGGGAAAAAATAGTCTTAGATCTCATAAACTTAGGTTCAAATCATGGTTCTGACACTTTTTGAGCTTTGTAATCTGGAGCGTATAACCAAACCTCAATTTCTTTGTCAGGAGAATGGGGATAATTACACTATCTCCCTCATGGAGGTGTTGAAAGAAATGAGATGACCATGTAGAGTACTGAGCACTGTTCCTTGCAAAGCTGGCACATAGCAAATTATCTAGCTACCCTCATTTAAAAAAAAAATTGACTTCATTGTTCATCTTTAAAAACATGATATGCTTTCTTATTCTGCTGGCATGTAATCAAATTAATCCTATCTTACAGCCATGTAATGCTTTGAATACTTTTATAGGAAGTTGAAACATACAAAATTACTAATATTTAACCAATTTTGACCTATAAAAATGGCAACTTTAAAATAGCTTGTCAAAGCACCCTCTCCTTCAATGTCTTATTCTATCTCCTTAAAAATTCTGTCAGTGTGTTGGAACCTGTGGGATTTCTTCTCACAGTCTTTTTCTAAAAGTTTCTTCTCCCCCAATCCACATGGATGCTGAGATATTATCATATTTAATGGCTACTGTTGTTTGGTCCTAGGATAAGCACATGGCCTAGCTGGACCAAAGAATCTCTTCCTTGAGTTTTTTTTTTTTTTTTTTTGAGTGGAGTCTGAGAGAACTTTGCTAACCTTTGTCCAGTAACTAAATTTATTGAGTATTAAACTCTGAAGCAGTTGGTGGCTATGTTTTCTACTGTTCATTTATCCATTAGTATTTATTGAGCACTTTCTATATTCCAGACACTATTAGGTGCACAGGATATAGAAATTAACAAATGAATAAAATCCTTTCCCTCGATGAACTTTATTGTGTTGAAAAAGACTGAAAGTGAGCAAGAAAACAAACAAGTACATGAGTCACGGCAAAGTGTGATAAGCACTATGCTGGGAATGTGTGAGAAAAGCTACACCGCATAGAAAAAGGAGCATGCAGCCGACACACTGAATGAAGCAGAGTTAATGATGGAGGGAGCACTAGTGGGACTTAAGCCTCTGGTTCCAGCAGTGCCTAAAGCCCTGCTCTCCTGATTTTCTCCTAACACCTTGGTTATTCAGCTCTCCTTGGGTCTCATGAGCTACCAAAACATTTCTCTCATTGTTATAATTGAATCAAGTTTCAACCTTTTGCGATCATAAGGGTCCATTTTAATATGACAGTCAAGGTGGAAGCATTTATTCTCATCCCCATATAAATGAAGCAAGTAAGGACATGTTTGGGAAAGTGGGTCTGAAACTTGAGCCATACAAATTCTTTTTGAATATGTAGCTGAAGTATAAGTCATAAATAACTAAAGTAACCTGGGATGTTACATGAGATTAAAAAATAATTCATCGACTTTGGTTGGGTCATTGCTGTCATCACCACCTTTGACAACGTTTTATGGTCAGCAATATAGAAAGATTGATAGGACCAGAGTATTTGGAAACTGAAAAGAACTTTAAGAATCATAAAATCAGACCTCATTTTACAGATGTGGGGATGCATGCCCAGAGCAAACACATGACTTTTTAGGAGTCACATAGCTTGAGAGTGAACAGGTTAGAGTTGAACACAGGACTCCTGACTCTCAGTCCACATTCAAGCTACCATTGATTCACTCATTCCAAAAAGACTTTAAATGTCTACTAAGTGTCAGGCCTTGTTCCAGGTGCTAGAGTCATAGTGATTCCTCCTTTATAGAGTTTTATTCTAATTGGGGGAAGAAAGACAATAAACAAAGAGAAAATCTGGTAGTGCATGTTAGGAAGAACCTAAAACAACATGAGAGAGTATGACTCTGCATGGATGGAGGAAAGGAATCATGTTATTCTAAACTGAGTGGTCAAGGAAGGCTTCTCTGAAGAAGTGTCATTTAAATCGGGATCTGAATGACCAAAGGGATTGGCTATGTGAGCATTTGAGGAAAGAGTATTGCAGGGAAAGGATATAGTTGGTGCAAGAGCCCTGAAATGAATTGATCTGTTCAAAAAACAGAGAGAAATAGTGTGGCTGAAACACAATGAGAAAGTTGGGAAACTGGGGGTGACATGAACTGAAGGTAGATAGGTCAGCAGGGGCTAGATTGTGGCCTCTGAGGCCAAGGTAAAGAACTAGGCTTTTTTTCCTAATTGTAACAGAAAGCCATTTCGCAGTTTTGAACAAAGAAGCAACATGATCTAATTTCTGTTCAAACCTGATTCTGATCACTTCTTAGACAATGGAGAGTGGAAATAAAGAGCCAATAGTGCAGGAAAGAATGCTGTGGATCTGAACTAGGGTGGAACAATGGGAAGTGAAGAGAAAAGGATGAATTTAGATGTTTTGTGGAGGTAGAGTTGAGAAGAATTGTCAGTGGCTTGGGTTTGAGAGATGATGGACCTGGTCTGGATCAATAGTTAAGTCCTGGGTTTTTGCCTTAAGAAACTGAATAGATGATGTTGCCATTTACTGTGGATAATTGGAAAAGATAAAGTTTTGGAGAGAAAAAATAAACAAAGAGTTCTGTTTTGTGTATTACTTGACACTCTTGTAAAATAAGAGGTCTGTATCTAAGTTCAACAACTGACAAAGTAAACCTGAAAAAGAATCAATAGAAAACCTTAAAGAACAGAGACAATTGACTGCTGCCTAGTTGCTGCAAAGCTGGCTATCTGTTCTTCTCATCCCTTATTGGTTAATCAGTATGGAGCAACCTGACAAATAATCATCATCATTGTGACAAACCACAGAGAGGTATGCAGAAACTACCGGGAGGTCCAACCTAGCTCTAAAAGTTACCAGGTCAAACACCACCAGGAGATGCAAATTTGGTGGGGAGGGGCATTCCAGGCAGAAGGACGGCATGTTCTCCAGAAGCTGAGAGATGGGCAGATTCATCGTGAGATGAAACAGAGAGATAGAGGCACTTGTGATAGACTTACATTCTAGGTCAGCATTTTATTTTGCAGGTGAGAGGTAAGTATAAGGAAACGTCACCAAGCTGGAAGAAAGAACAGATTCGTGCATTTATTCATTCATCCTACAAATTTTTGAGCCCAATCTTTGTGCAAAACTGTTCTAAGTGCAAAAGACATAACAATGAATGGAACAAAGACTCTGCTCTCAAAAAACTTACATTCTAAGAGGAAATAAGTAAAGTAACCATATGTCAGGGGCAGAGATGTGCTATTAAGGAAAATGAAGTAGTTGATGTGTTTTGTGAAGTTTGATCATTTTGCTCCATGCCCAATGAAGCTATAGAGAAAGTGAGTGTAAAACCCAGTCTGCTCTGCTCCCTGAGCTCTGCCCAGCTGCTGATGGCTTTCACACCAAGGAAGCCTTCTTCCTCCTTCTTGGGCACAAATCACTCAGGCCAAATACACAAGGGCAGGGAGGGGCCGATGAGGTCAGAGAGATAACAAGGCCGGCCTTGTCGAGCCTTGTAAGCCATTGTCGGAAAATTTGGGTTTTACTTTGAATGTGATATTTTTGCCAGAACAATGTGGAAGGCAGGAGCAGAAAGAGGCACCCTATGTTTGTTCCCAATCTTAATTCATTCAGCTGCTACTGTCCCTGCCCTGCTTTGTCCAATATGTTCCCTGAAGGTGGGGAAAGAAATCAGAAAATTTTATTCCCTCTCTCTAAAAATACTTCTACCAAACTTCTGATTCTCTACTGGGGTTCCTTTACAGAAACCCACCAGAAATTTTCAGGCATGATGGGAGAGGGGTAAACATACTATTTATTTCAAACCAAATAATATTCAATTTAACCCACTCTATCCTCAAGGTAGTCTTCTTGGTGGGAAGGTTCCAAGATGAGGGAGAGAGCTGTCAGGGAACCTGGTCTCAGGTCTGTCCTTGTCTCATTGTGTCTCCTTGAGTAAGTCAATTCTCCTCTCTGTGAATGGGGTTTCAGGCTCAAACTTCATTCTCTCTAAACTTTTTTTTCTGCTCTAATATTTCTTGAACCCTTGTCAGTCTTAAAGTTTTCCCACCTTCGGGCTTTGGTATGTATGTATACACTGTTGAAAAAAGGAGTAGGAGATTCAGGGTGGTGTGGGGAGTAGAGGCTGAGGGAGGGAAAGGCATCGGGGCCTGCCTGGTCCAACTCGAAGGACGCCTGGGCAGCTGGAGCCGCAGGGGTCCATCTTGGTGACTGGTGGGGAAAGTACTAGTTCTCATTGCAGAGGGGACTCTGACAGGCTAAATCCAAGCCAGATGTGCACCAGAGAAAGCAGTGCTTATTACAAAGTGTTGTGAAACGGCCCAGGGGAGGTAAATAAGCAAAAACAGTCCAGTTGCCTAGCAGCATTTACAACAAAACAAGCAGCAGCTCGGTTGGCATTGGCCAAGGCAGAACTGCTTTCTGCAGTGAGGGAAGGAATGACAGGGAGGATTTGAGTCTGATGAGGACCCAGGGGGCCTGTTCTCAGCAGCCCTTCCCTACTCCCTACAGGCCACTCCTGCTCCCTGGGGTGTCAGGGCTTGCCATTGGCCGTATGTAGCGTGGTTCCACAGCCTTGGAGGCTTTGCACCCAGCCAGCCACACAAGGGTCAAGGTGGGGGCCTTTCCTTGATGCTAGGGAAGGACCATGGCCACTCATAACAGCCATGTTCTGGCTGCACTCACCAGAAAGGCAGTGGAGGGAGGTGGGGGGGGGGAGGAGAAACAGCTACAGGGGTCTATTAAAGGTCTCCTATATGCCCAATATCTGTGCTGTACATGTGACCTGTCATCATTCACTCCCTTATATACCATGTATTTCTTGAGCACCTATTATGTCCCAGGCACTGTACCTGACCTCTGGGATAGACAGATACGAAACAAGGAATCACACCATCAAATGTGTGATTATAAATCATGATAGAGGCTATGAAGGAAAAGAAAGAGTGGTGTAAAACAGAAAAGTGGAGGGTGGGATATAAACAGAGCATCAGTGGAGGCCTTTCTTAGGAAGGTAAGTTGAGACTTAAAGAATGAGTAGGTGTCTGCCAGGTGAAAGAGAGGAAAGAGGGTCCTAGGCATCTGGCACAGCAGGTTGTAAGGCCCCAAGGCAAGAAGGACCCTCTGCGCAGGAGGCAATGACAGAAGGGATTGGGGCTCAGAAGTCTGTGAAAGGGTGGTGAGTTAGAGCAGTCAGGCTTTACATGTGGAAGAAGTGGATTTTATCCCAAATGCAACAAAAAAACCTTTGGGGCTTATTTGTTGGTGATAATATTGGGAAAGTGGAGGGAGCCTTGAGTTGATCAGATTTACATTTTTAAAAATATCATTCCTGAGTTTAACATAGCAATTGTAAAAGGGAAAAAGAGAGAGGACAAGAAACCAGTTAGGAGGTCCCAACAATAATCTCAGCTAAAATGCCAATGGCTTGGATCAGGAGGAGGAGAGGGGGAGATAAAGAAGCAGAGAAATTTAAGGTATATTTTCTATTGACTCTATTATTACAAGTCAGGTATTATTATTCCATTCCCAAAGGACGAGTACCTTGCCCAGGTCACTCTCTTGGAGGGGCAGCTCATAAAAGACAGATCTAGGTTTAGAACCCAGACCTTCTTGACTCCTAAACCTGTCCTCTGTTGATAATACTGTACTGCTTAAAATACCATATAATTCCACTAGTATGTGGAATCTAAAAAATTAAACATGTGAACAAATAAAACAAAAACAAATACATAGATACAGAGAACAAACTGATGGTTGTTCTGGCAACCAGGTAAGAGGGAGTTGGGAGATGAGTAAAAACGTGAAGGAATTAAGAAATACAAATTGCCAGTTATAAAAACAGTCATGGAGTTATAAAGTACAGCAAAGGGAATATAGTCAATAATGTTGTAATAACTATATGTGATGTCAGATGGGTGCTAGACTCAACAGGGTTATCACTCCATAAGTTATATATGTCTAATCACTATGTTGTACACCTGAAACTAATATAATATTGTATGTCAACTGTAATTGCAAAAATATTTTTAAGTGATTGTTTTTCTCCAGTGACCTATAAAGTTTGCAGAACCAGCCAGAGCTGGAGATGGCTGGCTCTGGAAAAGTGAAGGGGGTGGGTAGAGTCACAATAGAAAAGGAGTGTGTGTGTGTGTGTGTGTGTGTGTGTGTGTGTGTGTGTGTGTGAAAAAGAGAGAGCGAGAGATAGACAGACAGACAGAGAGACAGAGAGACAGAGAGCAGGCAGCAGGCAGAGCATGTTTGCACAGCTTCCCAGAACATTTCCCACCTCTGTGTGGCAACTTGGAAAGGCATCTCTGGCTAATGTCATGATTAGCCTTTCCAGTCCAGTGCTTGCTTATCCCCCAGCAATGATGGAGACACACATCTCTCATTTGGTGAAAAGTTGAGGCAGCTTTCATAGCACAGTGACAAACTGGTCTGAGAGTCAAAGCCTGGAAACATGAGCTTGGTGGTTACCCAGCATGTCTAGGCTTGAACCCCAGATCTACTTGTGACCTTGGGCTAGTTTATGAACTCCTTTTCTATCTTGCTTATCTATAAAACGGGCATTGTAACACCTGCTGTGTAAAGTTACTGTGTTTAAGGAGATATTGGTGCTTAACTTAGAGGAAGACATCATAGAAGCATAGAATAGAGTGTCCAATTTTATTACGGCAGCTGAAGACTCTTGTCAAAATGAAGCTAGGAGGTTTTTACTTCATACCCAAAGTGGACATCTTCCCCCTCCTATTATGTTCTCCTATTTAGAAGCCTTGGTAGTTGGGAGACCTGAGCTCTGCTGTTGACTTGCTGTGTGACTGGGTGAGAGTTTTTCCTCTCTGAGCTTCATGTATTCTCAACTATAAAATGAGGGGGGTTGTACCAGATAGGATTCTTCTAGGGCATAGAAAGAAGACTGCTATTTACTTGGGGCTGCTCTGGTGATAGAAGAGAGTGGAGGAACAGGACACAGAGGATAACATAAAAATAAATGTTTTTAATTAAATATGAAATTTCCCCCCTAAACTCTCTTTGATAACCCCAAAAGATTCTGCAGTTTGAGCAAATCTGTCATACACAATAGAGTTGCCTGTAGCCCCACAGATGGGTTCTTTGGTCTCCTGTTTTACTTCCTATTTCTTTCCCTCAGAGACAGTTCATCATCTATAAGGTTGTAGAATCTTTTTCCAACATGCAAAACCCTTTGAAGTTTCTAATTGTTGGAGAAAAAATGACAAATAAGCAAAAGAGGGATACTAGAATGAACACTGGGGACCTGGGTTGGAGCTGTAGACATCAGAAGGAGCTCCTCTTTAGTTTAATGAAGATACAGATGGGCAGAGATGTGTATATATATATATATATATATATATATAGGTGAGTAGACACACATACTTTTTATAGCTCTGTCCAGTGAGAAGGTCTAGAAGCAGGGATACTCCAATAGCAAAACGTACAAATTTAGTATTTAGTGCCAGGTCTCCAATAATAGTAGTCAGGATTCCTTGGAGAAATACAAGATGAGCCTAGTGGCAAAAAAAAAAAAAAAAAAAAAAAAAAAAAAAAAAAAAAAAAAAAAAAAAAAAAAAAAAAAAAAAAAAAAAAAAAAAAAAAAAAAAAAAAAAAAAAAAAAAAAAAAAAAAAAAAAAAAAAAAAAAAAAAAAAAAAAAAAAAAAAAAAAAAAAAAAAAAAAAAAAGCAAAAAAAAAAAAGAATAAAAGAAAAAGTAAGTGTTTTAAAAAGAAAAGAATGAGATGTACTAAAATAACACAGAAAACAACCTGAAAAGAGCTCCCATTGTCCAAAGCTGGAACAACTTGAGCAACAAAATAAATGATAATTACAATAAAATAAATAACAATTATATTGAATTATAACCAAAGAATAAAATAAATATCCATGAGTCCATATTGATAGAAATAAATGATTGACTGAATAATAAATGAGGAGAAAGTTGATCATCCTTATAGGACATTTCCAATAATAAATGTAAAAGGAATGAGGGAAATAGAAAAATCAGCATTGGAA
The DNA here is from genome assembly GCA_004027375.1 of Macroglossus sobrinus. Taxonomy (NCBI): domain Eukaryota; kingdom Metazoa; phylum Chordata; class Mammalia; order Chiroptera; family Pteropodidae; genus Macroglossus; species Macroglossus sobrinus. Next base: position 49,763 of record PVKZ01003316.1, on the reverse strand, counting down.
CGCCACAGTAATAATTGCCTCAGGCAAGATCCACTGATGAATGCTAAAATGCATAGACTAAACCCTGAGGAGAAACAAAATACTTGCATAGCCTCAAACTGTTTTCCCTCTAAATCTGCGCTACTGCTGTGGTGGTTTTAACGTATGTCCTAAATTCCTTGATACACTTCTCTTCAGAGAGGTGGAGCTTAATTTCCTTTCCTTGAGCATGGGTTATACTTAGTGACTCACTCATTCTAATGATCAGAGTATGGTAAGGGAAAAAGAACAGCTTTCCAGTAGAAAAATCTGCAGACACCATCTTAACCTTAGCAGACATGCTCAAGGTTAACATGCCCAGCGATAAATCATGTCAATAGGATGTGCCCACTGATATGACTTGATGAGATGGCAAATCATCTCTGTGTATTCTTCCTCAAACTTTATAATCTCAGTCTAATCACAGAAGAAACATCAGGTTAACACAAAGTGAAGGACATTCCACAAAATATCTGACCACATTCAAGGTCAAGGTTATAAAAGACAAAGAAAGACAGAGAAACTGTCACAAGTCAGAGGAGACGAAGAAGCCATGACAAGTGACCACAATGTGGTAATGTAGTTTAGGTCCTGGAACAGAAACAAGGACCAGGTAGAAAAACTGAAGAAATTTGAATCATTTCTATAGTCTAGTTAGTAGTAACGTACCAGTGTTCCTTTCTTAAGGTTGATGAATGTACCATGGAGATGTTAGACATTAACATCAGGAAAAACTGGGTGAAGGGTATATGGGAATCTGTATCGTCTTTGCAACTTTTCTGTACATCTAAATTTTCCTCCCAAAAAGTAAAAAAAAAACAACCAAAGAAAAAACTTTAAGAGTATAAATTCTTCCAGAGTAAAGATCATACTGTGTACTTTATCTTCTCAGAGTTTCTAGTAGTACCAAATATTCTTAAGGAATCCTTGTAGGAAGGAGCACTTTGGGAGCACAGAATCTGTCCTAAGCACATCTGATTCCTCTGCATGAACTAGTGGTGGCACGTGATAAATGATCATGACTCTAGGAGACAGGAGAACAGGGTTCCAATTCAGAATTGGCGATGAAGTCTGTACACCTTGGGAAGCTCACTTAATCTCTGAGTCACATATTTCTTGCTCTGGAAAATGTGGACAAAAATACTACTTGCTTCATAGACTTACAAGGATTAAATGAGACAATGTATTGTCAAAAAAGCTTTATAAATTGCAAAGCCCTGTGTAAATAATCATTGTTATGTCGACATACAGATAATAATCAATTAGAAGTTCCACCTGAATAGATAGGTATTCCCTCAACTCTCCACCTGACACACCTGTGCACAGTCAGGGGCGTAGCCTTCCCTTCCAGTGCTCACCTAATCCAGCCACTTAACCATACACACCCTGGATATGTTAAGCACATAGAGGTCCAGCCCTCTTCCCTTATATGGACACCAAGAGCTTTGTCCTCTGCTTTCTTCTGTTCATATGCTGGCAAAAGGAAAGAAGGAAATTCTTTCTAAGACTTCTTTCCATAATACTATAAAACTCTATGAAATTGTAATATGGTGAGATATTACATTCATGATGGTGTTCTAAGGGTTGTATATGGATTAGCTCATCTAAGCTTTTTAGTCCCTTTTGCTCCACCTTCATTAGTTTAGCTATGTGTGAGTATCATCATTATCTCTTTAATAGCCCTGCAGGTGATGGCCCACCCACCCACTCATCCACCCAAGTAATGGAGGTCAGGTGGCGGTGCTTAACCACCAGAAGCCAGGAGACCACAGTTATTGGGATGACCAGCAAGGTCAGATAGGTAACCAAGGGACCTTGAGCCACAGAGAATTGAGATGGTTAATAACACATGATGTCCTTAGGAATAAAACAGATGGACAGTCTGCAGGGCGGTGTTTAATGTGTATCATCAAGAAAAACAAAAATGGAGGGGCAGAAGGCTGATGGCACTCACCTGAATACAATCATAAACCTTTTCAGATTCCATACAAGAGTGAATTTTCCAAACTAGAACCCATTGGTTAAAGAGGTGGCTGAGTCCCTAAGGGAAAAAAAATCTCTGATACCATGTCAGGTGTATACTATGGCACTTCCTCTAGTCCCCTTCTAACTGGACCCATGACCGTTTCCCTGGGTGACTGTATTCTGGGTGAAAGGGAAATATCCAGACATTTGGAGGACTATTGGACACAGAATCTGAGTTGACATCAATATCCAGAGATCTAAACTGTCATCACAGTTTCCTATTAGAGTGGGTGCCAGATTCTTGGGCTAGCCATGTGACCAATGTAGCCATATAAGGTCACATACACAGAAGGGCCTGCACATGGGGCTTAATGCTCTGTGATTGTTTTATAAGTGAATGCTACTGGGACAATGGAACTTAGCATGACCCCCACTCCCACTGCCTTCCCAGGACAAGTTCTCTGCCACCTGCTTCCTTGCTTGGTCACCCTCCAGGGCCCTCCCCTCCTCCCCTTCCATGTTGCCCTCCAACCTAAGAGGGACCTGGGTGTGGGCACAGGGAGGGTCAAGTCCAAGCATCCCACAGCATCTTTGTTAGGGCATGGAAGCAGCTGTTGCTGCTTTGTGCTGGCAGTACCACAGTATGCCTGGTGGGTGACAGGCCAGAGGCTGTGTCTTGCCAGAGGCAGGTCTCTTGTTCACTCTTTATCAGGGTATCAAGCAAGTCCTGAGGCAGGTGTTTAAGGTTCCTTAGGGGCTGCCTGTCTGCCATGAGCTAGAATGGTGGGTCTTGGGAGGTAAGATGACTAGTTCAACTTCCTTACACTCTACTCCTGGTTGGGACATGGTACATCAGTCCAGTGGCTGGTGAGAAGGGGAACCCCACAGCCATCAAGCCAGAGTGAGGAAATGTGCATCCTGCTTTGTGAGGCTGGCTTGCACTAACCCTGCAAATATCTTCGTGCTAAGGAGGGCTCTATCACCTGGCTCTATACCTAGAACGAAGAGGCGATTCTCTTTTTCTCCTCCCAACCTTCCTGAGTCTGACATATATTTGCCTCTTGTGGCCATCTTGAGACATATACTTAGAGACAAGCCATGAAATAAAAATATGTAATTTTGGTGAATCTGCATACAAGTTGAATACTCTGATATTTGCATTTAAAGCTAGCATAACATGTGGTAAAATTAATGCTAATAATTTCACTTTTTTATTTTTATTTACTTATATTTAATAACAAATACAAATACCATGACAAATTGGGACAACACACAGAAGAAAGGAAAATCTTTATATGTACCATGAATGGCACGTTTTTCCTGCTTTTTAAACAAGGGGATCTGCATTTTCATTTTGCACTCAGTTCTACAAACTGTGTAGCCAGCCCCGCCTACAGGAGACAGGTAAAAAATAAACTTTTGTAAAGTCTGGCTCATAGTAAGCCCACTGGGCCCATGGACCCACCCAATGGTAATTTTCTCAGTCCATGAGTATATATTTGGCAAGTGGAGTAATCCCATATTGGATCCTTGGATTGCAGGGTGAGGGCTCTCATAGCGAAGAAGGCAAAGAAAAAACTTTGAAACTGCTCCCCACCACAGCCAAGACAGTAAATCAAAAACAATCATATCCTGCAGGAGTGGGGGATTAGTATCCCCATTAAGCACTTAGAAATTGCAGGAATGGTGGTCCCATGTAATTCCCAGGTAGAGTCCCTGCAGAAAGCTGACAGATCCTGGAGACTGAAGACCACTGCAGACTTAACTCAGTTGTAGTCCTGACTGCAGCAGCTGTGCCAAATGTAGTACTCGCACTAGAATTGATTCATGGGACTTCAGCAATATGGTATGTCAGCGCTGATTTGGTGAATGCCTCCTCTATCGTTTCAATTTTAAGAGGACCAGGAAGAATTTTCATTCACGTGGGACAGATGGTAATATTCATTTTCTCAGGACTAGATTAATTGGCCTGGCCTCTGTTGTAATATAGCCTAAAAAAATTGGAAAACAGAACACTGGCCCTTTACAAAGATCATATCATGTTGATTAGATAAGATGGACAAAACAGTGGCTAGTATGCTAGAGGTCTTGGTAAGATACAGACACTGCAGAGGGTGGGAGATCAGCCTTACAACGATTCATGAACTTGTCACTTCATTGAAGTTTTCAGGTATCTAGTGGTCTGGGACACTAAGGAAAAGACAAGTTGCTGCATTTGCATCTACTGCTACTTTTCAGCAGTGTGATGATCTCCAACTGACCTTGAACCTTGGCATCACCCCCTCAAGATATGACATCCAAGGTTGAAGCATCTGATATGGCCTGCATAAGTCAGTTTCTCATGGTCTAGCACAGAGCTTCTTAACCAGTAAGATACCTTTCTTAGGGACAGTTGGATAGGACTTTGGTTTTTTTTTTTCATAAGCAATATCATCTGGGCTCTAACTTTCACATTGTTTAACTCAGGGTACTGGACATGAATGCACTGTGGTGTGCAAAGACGCTGGGAAGCACTGCTCTAGCTGCCTGAGGTAGAGAAAGAAAATACCTTTCTTCTTAGAGACAAAGCCATTCTCCTATTCTAATTTAAGAATTTTTTGACATTAGGCAACTCCAAAAATGTTCACTTCATTAAGGCAGTTATTAATTCAATAGCTTTTATTTTTAAGTTACTTTAAATTTTTTATTTTATTTTTAATTACACTTGAAACACAATATTATATTAATTTCAGGCGTACAACATAGTGATTAGACATTTATATAACTTAGGGAGTGATCACCCTGATGAGTCCAGTATCCATCTGATACCATACATAGTTATTACAATATTATTGACTATATTCCCTATGCTATACTTTACAGCCCTGTGACTGTTTTTTATAACTGGCAATTTGCACAGGTTAATCACTTATCTCCCTAAACTTCCTTCCATCTGGCAACCATCAAAATATTCTCTGTATCTATGTTTGTTTTTTTGTTCATTTATTTTGTGTTTTAGATTCCATAAGTGAAATAATATGGCATTTGTCTTCCTCTGACATATTTTACTTAGCATTATACTGTCTAGATCCATCCATGTTGTTACAAATGGTAAGATTTCATTATTTTATGGCTAAGTAATATTCCATTGTTTTTATGTACCACTTCTTTCTCATCCATTTGTCTATCAATGGACAGATGGTTGCTTTAGGTTGCTTCTTTATCTTGACTATTATAAATAATGCTGCAGTAAACATAAAGATATATGTATGTCATCAAATTAGTGTTTTGGGTTTCTTCATATAAATACCCAGAAGTGGAATTGTTGAGTCCTTCACTGTTTCTTGTTACAGCGTTTGTTTTAAAGTCTATTTTGTCTGATATAAATATTGCTACTCTAGCTTTTTAAAATTTCCATTTGCATGAAATCTTTTTTTCCATCCTTTTACTTTGAAACTGTGTGTATCTTTCAGTCTAAAATTGGTCTCTCATGGGCAGCATATCTATGGGTCTTGTTTTCTTATCTATTCAGCTATCTTATGTCTTTTGATTGGAACATGTAACCATTTACATTTAAATTGTTGATAGATATGTAGTATTGCCATTTTATTATTCATATTTTTATTTTTATTTTTCTTAAAGAAGTTCCTTTTAACATTTCTTATAATACTGGTTTGGAGATGATGAACTCTTTCAGCTTTTGAGCACTTACTATGTGCTCAATATTCCACCTCTCTAAATAAACCAGATCTCTCTGATTAATATGTACTAGGAGTAGTTAAATCTATTTCCTGAAGAACTTGAACTGTGTGGGCATGATGTTTTTTGTTTTTGTCATTTCTGGTAATTTCACTTTGTGGCTCTTATTTTTTGTTTCATTTTGTTTTCTGTTTTTATCCAAACTTGGACTGATGACCTATTTGTATAATTCTCTATTGCAGATATGTGATCTTCCTTCAGAATCCCAGGAACCTGAATTGTGATTCTCCTATTGGAGTGTGCCATAAGATTCATAGTGAAGTTCTTTCTACCCTGTTACCTCCTATATAATCTGCCAGAATGTATGGCTCAAGGAGCAGTGCTGATTGCACTGCAGCCTTCACCTCCTGAGAAGTTCTGTCCTGCTTTGGGCCCCATTGAAAACTGACAGTCTTCTGTGTCACCCAGTATATGAGCCAGACCAGTATTCTGATGTGTGTAATGTGTTGCCATAAGAACCCAAGGAAGCCTACCTGGTGCTATGCTTTGGACATCCTTTGGGGAGACAGTGGGTTTTCAGCAGGGACTATCAGCATGGCAATGAATGTCAAGTGATGACTGGGTCAGCAGCAACATCCTAAACAGATTATTTTTGTGCTCGTATTGGGCTCTCTCTTATTTCCAAGCCTCATCTTTTTCCCTTCCCATCAATTCTACAAGATAAACTCAGGGCCACCTAGCATATACGGTGCTTTTGTATGAATTTCTAGAGGCATATCTCTCTTGGTAGATCACTAAAAAGAAGCAAACCTTCCTCCAAGCTCAATACAGCCTCCACTCACTGTCTCCCATTCAGGTGCTTTATTTCAGGACACAACCTACACAACTGTACTCGAAGGATTTACTATGCAAATACCATTTTGATCTATTTCTTTTCTACCTAATTCAACAAGAATTGATTTCTGTTTGTGGTGGACATTGCCATGTATTCACCAGACCTCACTTCCTTTTCCTCAGGAGCATACAGCTAACTTCATTTCCCAGCATTCCTTGCAGTTCTGTGGTTCCACATGACTGACCTCTGGCCAATAGCATATGGCAAGAAGTGATGTACTTCCAGGGCTAGCCCATATAAACCTCTTACACCATCTGCTATTCTCTCTCTTTCCCCAGCTGTTCACTGAAGTTATCTAGAAGAGGGCAGAGCCACAAAATGGGAGGAGTCTGAGCTCCTGGTTCTGGAATAAGTATGTAGAACAGAGTTCCTCCCCTTCCATATGCCAAGACATAAGCTTTTGTAAGTTTTAAACACTGATAATTTGTGGTTGCCTGTTAAAGAAGTTAACTTACTGTGACAAATACACTTTGCAAACAAGAATCCTGATTAGTCCCAGTCTCCTTACGTTACTAAATTTTATTCACATCTTGTCATCTCAATTAATTTGTAAGCTTCTTAAAAATAAGACCTAGAGTTTGACATGTATTTTTTATTCATCTAATACCTAGTCCAGGATAGGCCTGTAGGTATATTAGAGCCATAGTATTTTTTTTTAATATATAGTTAAATTCTTCTTGTCCCAGTTCCCTCTCCACTAATATACTTTTCACAAAAAAGAAAACCAAGATTTAGAAAACATGAAATGGTAAGAACTATATGAATATTCATTTGAATGAAATTATGTATAACTATTGATTCTTAGTTTTTATATTCATTGATTCAAAAAATAAAGTTAGAAAAATGTTTTCTTTTTTTCCTTCCATAACTTGTTAATAGAAGGAACTTTATTATTCACCTATTGTATGTAACAAATTACCCCAAAACTTAGTAACTGAAAACAACACGCAGTGATTATTGCAATTCTGTGAGTCAAGAATCTGGGTGTAATTTCACTAGGTCCCTCTGTTTAAAGGTCTCTCCTGAGGTGTAGTCACATCAGGGGCTGCAATCTCATTTGAGGGCTAGAGTAAGGAGAGGAGGTGGGTGATCTGCTTCTAGGATCACTCATGTGTTTGCAGACCTTGGTTTCACACCATGTGGGTCTGAGTACAGGACTGCCTACCCACATGGCAGCTAACTTTCCCCAAAGTGAGAAATCTAAGATAAAGTATCCAAAATGGAAGACATATCCTTTTTTCTAACCTGTTCTTAGAAGTGGCATCCTATCAATTACACATGAATACCAGAATGTAGGGATCAGTGGGGGCCATCTCATAAGCTGTTTACCATAGTAACATTCTAGAATTTTTCAAGAAGTCTTTAAAAAGAATTACCAGAGTTTCCTGAGCTCTTTTCTACACAAATTTTTCCTCCGATTTCTTCTCCAAAACCTAACCTAATATGTCAGTGAGTATATTGGTTCAGGATACAGTAGAGAAATAGAAAACATACCAGTTATTTCAACAAAAAGAATTTAATGTAAAAAATTGTTAAGTTAGTGTTAAAGAACTAATATAGAAAAAAGAGTAACAGAAGGTAACAATTGCAGGAAGCTGCTACCATCTATAGTACTAGGGGAACAAAAGAAAAGGTTGGAATTGTTAAAATGTAGAAACTTGAAGGAGAGGCCCTGATGACTGAAACACAAGGGGGTGTTGCTCAGCTGGTGCTAAGCTTTCTGAGTCTGCAGGAGGAACTGTGGGACTGTAGCCCAGACCCCTTAGGAGGAAGTGCCAGCAGCTAGTATTGGTGTCTCTGAGGGGATGCAATGAGGCTGATGCTCCAAGTTTTGAAAAATTGCCAAATGCAAGAAACTGCTGCTGCCAGCATGAAGAAGCAAGACTAGGGTGACACTACAGGAATAGGAAGCAAAGAGAAAAGAGCAAGTCTCTTTTTCTTCTGCAAGTCTTATAACCTCCTCTAGCATCCCTTACTGGCAGAGAGCCTAAAAGGGAGCTGCTGGCAAAGGAGATATTTGGTTTGTACAGTACCAGCTCGGTGTCTCAAAACAGAGTACTGGAGTGTGTGTGTGTAGGGGGCAGGAAGTGTGTATGGGGTGGGGGAGGCATTGTAACTGAGACAATCTCTTCATAACTTGTACCTGGAGCCATCTCTAATGCTGGTGATGATAATTTGGTATATTTATTCTTTAATTTCTTTAAATGGTCCATTATAACAAGTGCTGACATTTGCATATCTCACTACAGTTTTTTCAAGTCTGATACCTCATTTAATCATATGATAGTAGTAGGAATCATTCTTTTTCTGTTGAAGATATTGGTGCCCAGATAAGTCAAGCTCTTGCCATTGACCTACAACACATAAATGATAGAGTTGGGTCTCTCTGATATCAAGTCCAGTGTCTTTCATTCTACTATAGTAGACACTGTTCACAAAGTAAACAAATCAATGACCCTATCTTTATTAGTAAATCCTCAATTAATCAGAAGTTAATTTATATAAGCATATTCAGTAATTATTGTTTTAATTCTCCTTGGGCAAATTAAATTTCTTTAATTGATTAAACAAACATTTGATGAGTACATTTTATGCTGTAGAAGGAGATAAAAACTTAAACAGGATAAGATATATGTCCTCAAGGATTTCTGGCAAAAATTATATTACAGTGTATAAGAAGTGTTATTATAGGGGCTATATAAGAATCCAGCAGAGAGACGAGCCCTCCAACTTCATGTGGCAAGGAAAAAGGAGGGAAGGAGACCAATGAAGGTTGTGGGGAGCTGACAGAACCAAGGGTGTGTTACTGGAAGAATGCATGGCCTATAAAATTTCCAGAGGCAGAAAGAGCAGGGTTCATTTGGGGAAAGTGCTTTTATAAGTACATCAAGATTCTGTCCTAGAGAATGGGGAGAGGGGAAGAGACTGGAGCAGAAGGAGAGGTACCAAGCGAAGAATAACCACCTTGAGTGCTTTAGAATGCAGTCTGGAGGTTAATCGCAGAATCTTGTCTCAGGAGTCTGCTCTTAAAACAGTGACAGAAAGAAATCTAACTATGGCAGGTAAACACACAATGTAAATATATATATGCCTTACTGTTAAAGTGTACAGCTGAAACTTATCAGATTTTGTTAATATCATCATAAAAAATAATAATTAAAAAAAAAAAAAACCAGCAGCGAAGCCAGAGTTTGCATCTGGCACTATCATCTGTGTGCTTCAGGTGGCAGAAGATAAAAACTTTCCCCTACCGGGTACCCTGGACCAAGAGGATTCTTCTATAGATAGCCAGAACAAATTGGTCCTGAGCCTACTGCCAAAGAAATTCTCATCTTTCTTCATTCCATTAGATCACTTTTTGATGTCACAGGGCATTTTGTAGGGAAAACATAGGCCAATCTTTCCCTCTAATATCTGGGCAACACCCCCATAGAGAAATTAAGGAGGAGAAAACCCCTATTTGGAAAGCCCAAGGTGACCAAATTTCTGGCCCTTTGTGTTTTTATTCTCCCTCCCTTAGCTCTGTGAAGATCCCTCTCTGAAGTCACCATAAACTCTAAATCCCCATCTGAGAATACAACACAAAGAATTCTACTCCTCCACTTAATAAGCCCAGACTCACTACCTTGTCACCTACCATGCTGAAGTGTTGCAATGATTGAACTGGAGAAGAAACTTTAACTCCTGTCAAAAAATGTCCTTGGGGCTTATTGAGCAGAAGCAGCCACTTTGGGTGGGTGGTCATATTTTTAAATACTTTATACCATTCACAGGAGTTCTCTCTTGGGGATGGGATTACCAGGGCACTTGTCCATTCTCTGTTTTTATATTTCTGTGTAACCATCTGTTTTATATGTGTAATTTAACAAATGAGTGTATAAGTACATACTTAAATCCATCAGAGACACTATTCTTTTCACTAAGAAGAAGGTAAGGCACACATAGTACGGGAGCTGGAGGAAACTTTTGAAATAATAGACCCTGCTCCAATTAGGGTCTGTGGTCTAGCACCAAGAGCTTCACCTGAGAGCCTGTTAGAAATGTAGACTCTCAGATCAACTCTAGACCTACCAAATCAAAATCTGCATTTTAAAGGATCTCTTGGTGGTTTATATACACATTAACATTTGAAAAGCCCTGATCCAGTCTAGCCAACTTCCAGATTTTTACTGCTAAGGAAATGGAAGAGGTAGGGGGAATCATCAGTCAAAAGTTCACACAGCTTGTCATCAGCAAATCTGGGGATTTGACCTCTCTCTAGCCTCCTAGACCAGGACTCTTTCTGTGCCTTCAGGTTTCCTCTCTAGCTTGTGGACTTCCTGGAACCTCAGCTTATTTTTCTATACTTTCTACGTGAATGCCCTCTAGGTCTCAGGGCAACATGGAAGGTGAACATTAGTCTTTCAATACAGCTCAATACCTCTGGGTGAGATAAGACACTGCAGAACGAGAATTTGGTCCACCAGCCCTGGTCTGGTCCCAAATTACATTTTTTATAGTGTTTGAGAGAAAGCTCAAGGTAGATTTAGGAAAGAATGAAAGTGAAAAAACTGATAGGGCCAGTGATGTCAAGGCATCTCTGAAAACTGAGGGGTGGGAGAAATGTTTGGGAATCCCTTAGTTATTGTTTCCCATTGGTACAAGTGCTAGAATGAGTCAAATGTCGGCTGCTATGTGATGAAGAAGGAAATCACCTGTGATTGAGTATGAAGCGCAAGCATTAACTAGCTTAACTATCTAAAATTTGAAGTCAGTCCCCCTATATACTCATTTAGATGAGACCATCCCAATCTATTGGCATGTCTTGGGGAAGAAAGGCTGGGTCTGAAGTGTTAACTGCCCCAATTGACTTGAAGACATCCTCAGATTGGAGTATATCTGACTCAAGGTAAGTGAGTCCAGCTCCAGCCAGGAGAGGAGCCAGATCAGAGGAGGTCCTCCACAAGGCTACATGTTTAAAGCCAAAGAGTCCTTGCCTGAGACCTTGGGAGGCCAAAAGTGCAAGTTGATCCAAAAATGCACAACAAAGGCAAAGTTTTAAACATCACAAGTATTGTCCAGAAATTAGCTACAGTGCAGGGAATAAGCACCAAGGGGAAGCACTAGGGAGAATTCTGGAAGGTAGAAGTGAGGGGACATGCTTCTGCTGCCTCTGTTGCTTCTGTGGTGAGCTTTAGTGATGAGAATGTTTGGTATCTCTTCAGGCACTTAATGGAGGGCCCTATGCTGGGTCACTTGGTTTGTGAGGATCAAGAGACAGAGCACAGAGCATCTGTTCTGCTGACCACAAGAGGCATAACTTTGCTTTTCCTAGTCCTAATAGTGCTGGAGTAGTTTTTGAACCAAAGCTTCCATTTCAGAGAAGGTCCAAGGAGAAACAAAGGACCTCTGGATTGGTCAGGACTTTGGGGTGATTACTAAAAGCTCAATCTCATCTCTGTTTCTTCAATCCTTCCAGTGACTCCACAGACATTTAATACTAGATGTTTCTAATCAGGACATTGTTTCAGCTGCTTCACCAAGACAAATACAGTCACTTAAACAAGGTAAAAGGCAGTCTAGTGAACTATGGTGGTTCTGTCCCTCAAGGTCATTCAAGTACTCAGTTTTCTTCTTTCTTAGTGTCTGCACATGCCCTAGAGTGCTGCCCTCATCCTGTGGTTGTAGCTGCTTACCACCACCATGCCCCACATTTCAGTATATGAGAAATGGGAGAGAAGAAATGGAGAGAAAGCAACTTCCTTATAAGGAAATGAATTAAACCATCATGCACCGACAGCCTGATCAGCTGGACACTTGCAGGATGATCTAAGAAAGTATTCTTGACCCCAATCATGCTAAAAGCAAGTTGGAATCATATAGACCTGTGTTTGAGATTCAACTCTCCCTCCTATTACTCTTATTACTCTATGACTCTGGACCTACTTTTTTATTTCTCTGTGCTTTGGTTTTCTCACAGTAAAATACAGTTTACAACTGAATTTATTCTTGGTTGTTAGAGGATAAATGAGATAACTCATTTATTATCGTTGTGAAATGAGGTAACTCAGAAGACATTTAGCACAGTGCCTGGCACAGAGTAAGCACTCAATAAAGAGGGAGTATGGGTGAGAAAGAAAAACAAAAAAGAAACAGATTTCTATAGTAAAGGGCATCAGGAATAAGGAAGAGACCAACTAGATAAAACCATTTAAACCAACACCATCAATTAAAGGGATTTGCCTTCTTAAATCCACAAGCCTGAGTTGGGAAACTGTCATTTCCCTAAAGAGGGGATGCAAAAGAGTTTGGGGACTGTATTTCTCTTTCCTTCCTTTAGGGGAAGAAACCTCAAGTTTGCTGATTAACTACTGTGTGCAGGACCCTTTGTAAAAATCTTTTACATCTACCCAACACCTCTGTTGGGATGTAAATTCTATTAACTCCGTTTGAGAGGTTGAGAGTTACATCCAACATCCCAAACTCATCAGTGACAGATCTTGAATTCAGACTGTCCTCTGCTGAGCCCACATCAAGGCTTTGAAGGGTTTCTTCAGTGCACTTGAGCCCTCAATGGACCCAGCCAGTATTCACCTTGGCTTGTGTGAGGACACTGTGCAGCACCAGATGGTCTCGAAAGCTCTTCATCAATGAGTACAGAATCATTCTCTCATAAGCTAGGTGGTTAAGTTTTATTAGCCCCACTTTACCCTGAGAGAAGGCAATTGAGTTAATTACTTAAGCTGAGCTCCTTGGTAGTCTCAGCTGAGATAATGATCACAGCTTGTTGCTGCCAGCCCCAACCAGAAGCTTTTGTTCACTATCTTCCCTCAGAGAAACTCCAGCACTCAATTGCTCATTAACATGATTTGGATAATTTTCTCAACAGCCCTCCAGTGAAACAGCTAAAAAATAACTAAAAGCCCATCAGTTTTGATGCCAGGCCCCCAGCACCACCTTGTTCTTTCTTTCCCCAGTAGTGGAGAAAGATCTGCATTGGAATTCTGGCTGGGAAAGTCACTTGCTGCCATGATCCTAGCTTATAATGACCTCTCTCTAGGCCTCATTGTAAAATGAGAATATAATACTGTGTAATTCAAGGAGTAAACTGGCACCATTTATAGAGATGCCCTGGATTGTGCCTGGGGTTTAGGTGATGCTTGATGAAGAGGGGAAAGCAAGAATGAGGAAGGGAAGGAATAAATGGAGGACAAAGGAAAAAGCTGTAGGTTTACTGAGTGCCTATTGGGCGGCAGAAATGCATAAACATTATTTTATTTAATTCTCACAACCATCTTATAAGGCAATTAGTATCACCCTCATTGTACATATGAGAAAACTAAGTCAGAGGGCTTTACTAAAAATTCTACAGATAGTAAAAGCAATGATTCAAACCAAGTCTGGGTGACTTCAAAGCCTGACCTCTTTCTCTTTCCCTTTCTCTTTCATTCATATTCTCTCTCTCTCTCTCTCTCTCTCTCTCTCTCTCTCTCTCTCTCTCTCTCTCTCTCTCTCTCTCTCTTTCTCTTTCTCTCTTTCTCTCTCTCTCCCTCTCCTTTTCCCCTTTATCTTCTTTTTTTCTCTTATTTACCCCTTTTTATTCTTTCATTCTCTTTCTCATCCACTCTTACTTGCTCACTTTGTTGCATTCTTGATCTCTCTCAGACCATGTTATTTCTCTAAATAATCATCTAGAAAAAAAAAAAAAGAAAAAAGATTGGATTAAGATATGGAAGCCAGAACAGTAGATGAGAGTTCTGATCCCTGGTCTTGCTGGACTCTGAGCCTGAGAAGGGAAAATTTAGAGAGAGCGTGGGAAAGCTGAGGAAGCCAAACAGTTTTTCCTCTGTGGATTTACATACTGAAGATCAAGGCCGAACCCAAGACAAAACTCAAACTTTAAAATGTCTTTAGTAAGTGAAAAGAAAAAGTTCAGCCTTTCCATCTATCCACATTTCACAGACGAGATTTGAATATCACTCAGAGACTTGGTTTGCATCTCTAGCCCTGCCATTTTAGCACCGAAATTTTAGACAAAGCTCTTTATGTCTTCTGAGCCTCAGTTTCTCATCTGTAAAATGGGCATCATAGAAACATCCCTGCCCTTGGAATTTAAGAAAGAATTAAACTAGATTGGGCAGGTGCAATGGGCTGCATACTGCCTGGCACCCAGCAAGTACTTAAGCTGTAGTAGTACTGCTGCCATCATTAACCCAATAATAAATCTGTGTCCTTGGTTTCTTCAAAACTCCTTCCTCTGACATATAGGTCTTTTGTAAATGTGAACTTTTCCCTCTCTGCAGACTTCCCATGGTGATCTGGCCCCTTTAACTATGGAATGTCAAAAAATCTTTGTGAATCAGCCATCAAGTGTAGGCTGCTTGACGTGACTGTGAAGTTAACTTACAAGTGACTAATTTTTGGAGGCACAGTTTTGTACCTTCCCACAGGTGGCACCAAGGCTGGGTGTAATTATTGGTGATGAGTTTACTGAGGGGTTCATTAAAGTGTCGGTATTAATATCCATATGAATACTTTCAACAAAACCTTTTGTTCTTAGAGTAGGGGGGTGTGGGAGGTAGTTACAGGAACTGTCTTGCTTTTCCAAATTTAATTGTCTAAATACAATGCTGTCTCAGCAATTCAGGACATTTTTTTCCCCCACTCTCTTTTTCTTCATAGGGATCTGCCAAAAGCCTACTTTGGCAACAGGAATGATTAGTTTGTGTTTCAATAAACTTGCTCTACCAGAGTCACTTTATCCCAGCAAGGGCACAGAGAATCAAAATGCGCTCTCTTTAACCAGTCTGAGCTGTTATTTATTAGAGATGCGTTTGGGGCAAGAGTTGTGGGAGTTTGGGGTGAAGAGAAGCTTAATAGCTCATGAGCAAGCCATCTTTCAGCCAATACTTCAGGCTACATATGAATGTCAGGGTCACAGTCTCCCTCAAGACAGACCTACACAGTCTGCTGAATTAATAATTACTAATCTTGCTCTGAGTGTTCAGCACTGTGCAAAGTTTTGCTAAATTAATCCTCACAATAACACACAGAGGGAAGAACTATTATCAGCAGTCTCATTTTGCAGATGGGGAAACTGAGTCTCAGAGAAATTAAGTGATTTGCCGAAGCTTGTACAAAAATAAAATGGCAGCATCAGTACTAGAACCTAGGTTTGAATGATTTCAGAGCCGAAGCTCCTGACCATGCCTCTTGGCTGTTAGCAGAAGTTGCTGGGGATCCTGCCACCCTACCCTCTGACTTGCACAGGGTAATATAATTTTACAATTGGAAGGGACCTACCTTGATTTGCCTGAATGGGTAGGAAGGTTTTCATAATAAGAAGCTTTCAGTTTTAAAACTGGGACAGTCTCAGTCAAACCAGGATGAGTTGGTCACCCTATAGGCTATAAGGTTGGCGAAACTATCAAAAGAGATAAAAAGTGCAAAAGCTTCTAGACTAATAGGTACTTTTGTTAATTCTTTCTCTCTAAATTCATAGATGGGGAAACTGAAGGAAAGGGGAGGTGACTTACTGAAGGTCACATGGATCCTTAGTAAACAGAGTAGAAACTGGAAAACAGATCTTGAGACTCTCATGCCATTTCTCTTTTCCAATAAGTGAAGAAAACAACTGTGCAGTAGAATTTACAAGGGTGGTGAAAATGTTCTATTGCTGTGCTTTCTAATGCTATAGTCACTAACCATATGTGACCAGTGTGACTGAGAAAGTGAATTTTTAAGTTTATTTAATTTTTAGTTAATTTAAATGTAAATAACCATGTGGCAAGTGGCTACCATATTGAAAATCACAGGTCTAATGAATATGATTAGTATTTCACAGGCATTTTCTTTCACTCAGGGAACAGATTTTACAGCGAGTTCATGCTTGAAGAAGAAATTATTTCTTTTTTTAAAGGGAAGAGATGAGAGCAGAAAGAAGGGACAATTTATGCATGGCATACTGGGTACCAGGACCGAAGTAAACATTAGTTCACTTATTCTGGAGAACTGTGGCCAGTATTCTGCATTTCTAACAAGCTTCCAGGTGATGCCAAGGTTGCTGATTGAGGAACCATATTTTGGGTAGAAAAACTTGTCTCTCTTAAAAAACAAAACTTCTTCCCTTCTTCCTCTTCCACTCTCAAAACAAAACAAAACAAAACAAAAACAAAAACAAAAACAAAAACAAAAAAAAACCCTGTGGAGAGAAGAAGAAATTACAAGTCATAAAAGAATTATTAAAGTTCTGAGAAAGAGGGTTTCCTTGTTGACTCGAAAGAGGGCACTTTCACCATTGGAGATTTGAGGGGCTCATTTTCAGGTGAGCTTCATCCAATATCCAAACACATCAGATGATACACAACCAACCAGAAAAGGGGTTTGAATCAGAGGTCAGGGGACTAGAAAGAACATGTGCATTGGAATGAGGTCAATTTGGGGAAGCATTCCAGTTCTGCTCCTTATTAGTGATGTGCCCTTGTGCAAATTGCCATCACCCATCCCTCTGAGCCTACATTTTCACCCTTATGCCTAATGAAAATGAGATTGTAATTTATGGCAATGTGGTAAGGACTAAGAGAAATTATGCACAAAGTGCTTCACAGAGTACACACTTAACAAATGATTATTTCCTCTTCCCCTCTCTCTCTCCTCTCACCCATTCTTTTTTCTCACATCTTCTTGGAAGTCTCTCCCAAAGGCAATTCTGAGTGGTGGAGAGACAAGGGGCCTGGAATCATATCGAATCCATCTGGACTTTACTCTAGTCTGCTGCTTTCAACCATGAGCTCCAACCAGGCTGGGAGCACCACAGGGAAGCCCAGGGACCTGTTATTTACCTTCTTATCCCAGGATCTACCACAGAAATTGTTCAAGCCCTCTTCACTAACTTATCTCTGTACCCCAAAATCTAATTGGAAACACAGGGGAAAAAGAGAAAGAGAAAATATAATTGCTAAAGCGTGTGTGTGTGTGTGTGTGTGTGTGTGAGCACGCTAAAATACAAGTAATTTTAGTTAAAAAAAATAGTTGTGTGATGTCTTTGACAGGAAGCAGAGTTCACATCAATTGACTATGATAATTTTTGTGTTGCAGCTTGGAAGAGTCTTAGAGGTAAGACTAGAATGTTAATCTAAAATGAGTGCAACTTTCTTCAGGAATTATTTCTGGCCAAGGAGGTGATCTTAAACTCCCTTTCAGTTTTTCATCTTCCCCATGTACTTAGGGTGAGAAGAGGGTCTCTTCATCAGGGTCCCTCAGACTCTCAGCTGCTGACTCTTGCTGTTTACGTGATTCTAACACTCTTGGTTATCCATTAGCAGTCTGAGCCACCTACTGAACTGTAAGCTTCTCAGTTAGAGATGTGCAATTCATCCCTAGCAGTGTTTGGCATATACTTGGAGCTCAAAAAACACTTGTTAAAAATTTATTGATTGTTCATTGTATTGATAATGCCTACTGTGATAGATTGCAACATTGATTTCAATTATTCAGCCATGCCACCTTCTCTCTGCTATGGCTAAGCCTCCACCATGTTTCTATTTTGCCCCCCCCCCACCACCACCCTACACACACACACACACACACACAAGCACGCACACAAGCACACACACAGTTTCTGATGCTGTAGATCTGCAATGAGACCAGAAAAATCTCAATTACAAAAAGAACTTTAAAAAAAAATTTCCAAAGCATACATTCTTCTTTATAACACCAAAGAAAAAAAGAAAAGAAGACCCATTCTGTATTGAACCCTTTTTGCCCCCCTTCTTTCAATGTGCAAAGAAGACTAGATTAAGGTAAAAATTGGAAGAGGCCACCCTGAAGAGATACCTTAGTTTTTAACGATCACTCAACTTACATCTGATTAAGAGTTGCCCTGGAACTGAAAACTTTCTCCTACCAGGCCCAGTTGGACCAAGACACTCCAAGGCTGGGTCCTTGTCCTCACAGAGCTGGGTCTTTTCAGGGTCCAGGGTCTAGGCTGGGGGCCTAGAAATTCTGAGCTCCTGTCATTTTCCTCCCTCCCTCCCTCCTTCCTTCCTTCTCTCTTGGCAGAGACTGTATCCTGTTGCTCTGAACAAGGCCCAAGAGAAAGGCCAGCAGCAAGTTATTGTGCTGGGAATGAAGACAAATGAGTCCCTTTTCTGTGGGGCTCCTGGCATCCTGTTGGAGGAAGGAAAGGACAATGCTTTGAGTGAGCTGGCTCTGCTGACCCCGTCCTGAAGGGCTCTCTCCTCCCCTTTCCGGAGCAGCGTTTGTCAGCCTCAAAGCCTCCACTTCCTGAGGAATCATTAGATGCACGTGTGAGGTATGTGGTCTCTCCCCCTCTCCCTTGCAGGAGCAGATTCCTGACTGAGCCTCAGGAAGTGTAGCTCAAAGAGCCCTGTGCTGGGACCCTGGAACAGAGGAGTCTTGGCTGCCTCCGTGGCCACTGCCAGTCACATCCCCGGGCCTCCATTTGGCATTTTTATAAGAGCCTCCTGTGCGCCTGAGAGTGCCACCTGCATCGGTGGTTCCCAAACCTTGCTGTGCACCAAAATCACACGGAGGGCTTTGTAGCCTCCTATCCTGAATATGCCAAGCCTGCAGTTTAGGCACACTGAGCAAACATTTCATCCTTGGACATGTTCTAATGATTCAGGGCTACTGGAATAAGAGGACTATCCTTCCCTCCCCACTTACTTACCCAGCTCTTTTCTATCCCTCACTGGTAAATAGGCAGGTGAGAGATTGGTATATACAAGGATACAAGAAATAAAGTGGTAATGAATAGCAGTTAAGAGAGTAAACTTTGGAGACAGATTCTCAGCAATTAAGACACGGATGCACTACTAGGCCTTGGGCAGAACTTATAACCATTAGGTGCTTCCTTTTATTCATCTATAAAATAGGAATAAGAACAATAATAATAATAACTTCCTCTGGTTGTTATAAGAGTTAATTGAGTCGATATGTTCGAAGCTCTTAAAATCATATTCAGCAAATTGTAATATAACATAAGTGTTAACTAATATTATTATCCTAAAGGTTCACTGGTCTATTTCTCTTTCATTAAATATTTATATTGAGCATCTTTTCTGGACCTAATAGCAGGCCAAGTACTGGCAATTTAGAAGTGAATAATATGAGCTTCCTGCCCTCAATAAGCTTAAAGATTAGCAGAGTCTTTTAAACTCATAGAGAACTAACTATAACACAATATTGTCACAGGCTGAGTCCCCCAGGAAGCAAACTCAGAAGTTGTTTAGCCCACAGGACATTTTTAGTTAGTGCCTTGGGATAAACACCTGGTGAAGAAGGTGAAGTCAGAAACAGGACTGACAGAGTGAGAAGACAATCCATTATGCAGGCCCCAATCAAATTTGGTAGACTCTACCAAGAGCTCTGGAACCAGAATGACCCTTCAAAGTTGTCCAAGGTAAGCCGATATGACCAAGTCTTTATACTCCTGCATTAATCAGTCACTTAATGTGAGCTGCTCCAGGAAGGGATGTGACTGTCGGGGAGGTGGCTCTCTGCAGCTGAGGCATCTCGGAAGGCTGTCTGCTGACAGCACTCCCAGCAGCCACTGGAGTCATATTGCTCACTGAAAGGGGTTTTAGATGGTGAAAACCAGTGTGTATCCCAAATACGGCAATGGTGATTTTGATGAAATGATAAAAAGTATAAGTGAGTACTTTAAAAGATGAGCAGTAAATAATATATTTTAAACCTCTGATATTTCTATTGCATTTTATATAAGTCAAAGCATTCTCCCATACAAAATCTTACTCATGCTTTCCGCTCTAGGCTCTTCAGGCAGGCTGGGAAGACATGTGTAGTAAAGCAAAAATATTGGATTTGGAGCAAGAGAAAACACTGTGAATCCCCATTCCGCCACAGTTTAGCTGAGAGTCATTGAGCAACTTTCTCATGTTTTCTGGGTCTATTCTGTGAAAAGGAAACGATCATACATAATTCACAGATTTGTTGTAAGGATATAATTAAGTAATAGACATGGAGTAGAGTGTCTGGCATGTAGTCAGAACTCAAAAGAATAGTGAAAACAACTTCAAAATATATTGTATTCCCTATATTACAAGCAGAAATAGTAAGACCCATAAAAATAAGTTACTTTCCTAAAAACTCACAGTGAACTATGGGTAGATCCAAGACTATGACCTACTGTGTCTAGTATTATGTAACTCTATAATTAGTCATCTTACCATAGAATCCATTGAAACTGAACAACCTTTGAGGGTTCAGTTCAAGTGTTTTGTTTGTAGTTAACATTAGACCATCTTATTGTAACCTTTATAAATCTAGGGCTCTTTCTGGCTTCATCACTGTATTGAGAAGACTATAAATAAGCATAGCCCAATCATAAATAAGGACAAATTTTTATTTTCTCCTTATATCTCTTGGGAACTTTATGGAAGATCAGTTCTCAGCAACACTACTCAACAAGTCTTTCCTCCCTTATTAATTTATTAAATTATATGGTTCCAGACCCACATTCTCTATGGTTCCAGCTAACCACACACATTGTGCTTTCAGTATTCCAACAAATACACTGACACTATCTCAAACTTCAGTCTTCAAGGTTTTATTTCTTTTCCTATTTCTCTTTCTCAATTCTTTATTCCATAGATCAACTTTGTTTTCCCTTCTTTCTGCCTTTCTAGCTCTCTACCCATTTTCCAGATTCAGCATCACATAAATCCAGGACTCATATTACCACAGATAGAAGTTTTCATTGATGACCTATGTCTGTGAGAAAGGAGAAGGAGGAGCCTAGGGGCAGGGAAAATAATCAAAATTGTTAACAACTGATTGGTCAACAAATTGAATTAAGATCCTGGACACCCCCTCATGTGCAATGTCTTAACTATTTGATTGCCAAAGGGAAAAAGTCTGAGAGGTCCTGTGGGAGGGTCTGGAATGGCTGAGGTAGCATAGGGAGCACCTGAGGGGATCAGGCCAGCAGCAATTTATGAATTAGTATGGAAAGACTTCAGTTTTCACTATTTTAACAACTAGTGCTGTCTTACAGGTAAGTTGCAAACAGTCTTATCTATTTCTTAAGCCTGAGCGCTTACCACCACCACATGCACCTCAAAAGGTATGTAAGGAGTTTGGCTATGAAAAAACAAAGCAAATTTCCTCTTTTCTATCTCACACAGGTGTTATAGTATATTGAAAAGAACATAAGAGCTGGAATCAGAAAGCCAAGAAACTATTTGCTCCTCACTAGCTCTTTAGCAAGCCTCTTACATTTGAATTTCAGTTTCCTCCTTTATTTAATGAAAATGATAATATCAATCTCTTGGAATGTAGTGAAGATGAAACATCCTTATATAGGTAAAAGCAATTGGCAGCATTCCTAAAATATATTGGGTGTTCAGTAAATACTATATCCCCTAGTTTCTGTCTCTTGTCTTTTTCTCCTAGTTTCCTATCCCGTATACTTAATCCCTTCGGTTCATGCCCCTGACCTAGAAACACCAAGGTCAAAAAGAATTACAAAATCCCATGGAAACATGACAGGTCACCAAGATCTGCGAATTTCTATGTGGAACATATAGTTCTAATAGAGAAAATGAAATCTCATAATTGGTCCTTTTCTGCCCAAGAATAGCAGACCTTCCCTCTTCTCCAGCTATAGTAGAAAGCAGTATTCATCAGCGTTGGGATCAAGGTTAACTGCTTTACAAAGATGACTGAAATAGCCAGCAACCGTTTAAGATCTACTCTATATGCTTCCTTCTCCCATCCCACCCCCCCACACACATCTTTGATTCTCTGTAGAAGATTCAATAAGGCTTGCTAGTCCAACTCTTTCAAACCAGAATTAATAACATTTGGAATTTTGATGATTTTGCCTAACCACTAATATTGCTTGGTGGTCATCAGTATTCTACATTAAGCAAACGTATGGCTGTTTTGTTTCTCCTTCTCCCCAAAATGATCGCTGATATAATGAGGAGATATCATGTTTTGTCATTCTTGTTATTAAGAGACCAAGCAAGGATATTTCCATATCAGTTCAACTCTCTTTATTGATTTGTTTAGTTGGCAAGATTCAAGCAAATCCTAGTTTTAAAAAATGCTATTGTATGTAAAACTGTGGAGTCTTCACCATTTGAACAAATCCTAGAGAAGGCCACTCCAAAATGTATCTTGTTTTTAAAATGTTATAAATTTGTGATACTCAGGTATGAAATATTACTCCATCGGTTAAGTAAATTTCCTAGTAGAGGTCAGTAAGAAATCTGCTTTACTAAGAAAAAATAAGAATGTTTTGTAAATAATCATAGACAATTGCCATTTACTGAGTACTTATGTGCCAAGCTACCTAATATTAGTAGTGGGGAGAATAGTAATGAAATGAGACAGAAAATTTCACTAGAACACCTTCCAAAGATGTTTAGAAGAGATTTTGATAGGCAGTTTGGGGCAGAGGTGGAGTTGAGATTCCTAATATGTTTAACTACCTTCTAAGGAAGATTAGCTGGAAACCCAACCCTTCGGGTTTGTTGAGGGGGGCGTGCAAGTTTAGATGTAAAATTTAGCCAAAAACTAAAAAGGGGTAAGAGACTGAATGAATTGTGAGAAAATTTGAAAGTGGGAGAATAGAGCTTCATATGGTAACAGATGAACAATTTTAGGAGCAGCAAAGAAACTAGATTGAGAAGAAGAAGGATATCAAAGGAGGATTTCAAGCACTTGTTCTGGGATGTGTAACGCATATTATCTCGTCTGTCTCCCTGATAAAATCTTCAGGAAAATCCATCTTTGGTGTGAATGAATATCTTTGGGAGAGTAAAGTGGCATTGAGACCTGTATTGAGGTTGGTCGGAGGCAAAGGTGGGATGCAGATATGAGAAATAATAATAAAAATGATAATAATAACAATAAGCATCTTCATTGCTGAGCCTTCCTGAAAGTTAGGCTCCCTGTACATCTTATCTTAATAAATCCTCATTGCTGCCTCTTAGCTCAGCAAATTACCTCCCAAGATTTTACTGAGGAAACTATAGCTCAGAGAGTTTAGGTAGTTTCCCTGAAGATGTTCAGCAGTCCATGGAAAAGTTGGGCTGAGAAAGAGGTCTGTCTGACTCTGAATCTATCTGCCTTCAGCCATCGCTGTGCTGTCTCTTCAAGAGTGGAGGTGAAGGGCTGGCATCTGGATGAGGAAGTAGTGTGCCAAGATACATCTTCTGTGTGGGACAATCAATGTGTTTGCCCACTTTCATCCCTGGCTCCCTAGTCTCTGTTGTTCCAGAAGAGCCTATTGATTTCTAGGTCCCTTCTTCAGAGGGTTCTTGGAAGGATTAAATAAGTTAATGAATGTTTTAAAAATGCTTAAAGCAGTGCCTAGCGTTGGAAGTGATCAATAAATGTTGTTCATTACTAGTAAGATCTTTACAGGCATTTCTCATTTAATTCTCACAAACTCATACGGTGGGCACTATTACCTCCATTTAACAGGTAATAAAACTAAGGTTCAAATAGGGTAATTTTGCCCAGGTTCATACCAGAAGTAAGTTATAGAACATGAATTCAAACCCCAAATTGAGGAACTCCAGATTTGTTGCCCCAGCATCTACTGCCTCTAGATCCTTCCCTCTAACTCTAGCTCGCAAAGATTCTGGATTTGAGAAACTACGAACCCGCAATGGTTTTAGTCTGAAGTCCACTTATAACTCAAACATTCATGCTGAATCAGTGCACACACAATGGACTTCCTAGGTTCTGCTTCACTCTGAAATGCAAGGGGCCAGAGAGTGAAGCTGGCAAGTCTGGCTCCTGTAACATCCCATGTTCTGGCATGGATGTGAGCATGCAATGTTTAGTCTATTGTTTGTTTCCAGCAAGTCTGGATTTTGAGCTCTTTTACTGGAGGATTATGACTTAGGAATCCAGAACGAATGGCTTTTTGAAAGCACTCCTGGTCACATCGTCTGTGTTTATTCATGCTAAGATGTTTTATCATGTTACCTATCCCAAATGTTGCAACCAAAAATGTCAAATACCATGGTGGCTGGGATTAAGTGACAGGCAGCTCAGAGGTGCTCTGTGCATAAGCATGTGAAGCACATTCTCCAAAAAAAATATCTTTTGAAGTTGAGAACTGTTTGCAATGACTACATTGAACGTTCAAAATTATTCATGACAGTTACAGTTATTCTCAATTTTGACAAGGGCATTTGGAGGTATGTAATAATGGAGTCCAGAGTCTAGCCATTGAAGCTATGGAAATGAATTCCATTACTTACTTAGATGTGTGACCTGAGGCAAATAACTTCATTTGTAAAACTCCCAGTATCCTCATCTATAAAAAGAAAATAGTAGTAGTATTATACTTAATAAGGCTACTGTGAGGCTTAGTAAGTGAGTACATGTAAAATATTTAGGCATTATTACCATGCTTAGGCACATGGTAATAGCTCACTACTGATTGGCTCTTATTATTCGAAGCCAATACCCCACAATTCTTTTGGAGATTTAATAATTTGGATAAAAGCAATTGATATAATGCTTGGCACAGAATAAAGGCTCAATAAGTACTCATCATCAATAACATTGTAGTTGTTATTGTTGATGTTATCATTATTAAGCCTGGAGTCTTTTACCTTTTGTTCACTCATTTATTCATTTGTTTATTCACGGACCTGAAGTCTGATATTGCTGTTAGCACTGGAATGAGTCAGATTTTGTCCCTGATGTCTGGCAGGTCACGAAATCATGCGGGAAGCTAGCTGATCAAGTTAAGTGTTTTAGCTGCCTTGATGGAATGCAAGGATGTACAGCCAAGGGGAGGCTGGTGGAAATAATAACTTCTGGATCAGGAGTAGAGAACAAGAAAAACTCCATGGAAGAAGGCACTGAGCTGAGGGTCGAAGGAAATGTGGGTGTTCATTGGAGAGACCAGGGTAGAGAGAGGTCATTCCCGGCAGTTAGCTTTGAGATATAAAGTTGCAAGTGTTAAATTTGAGAAAGTATAGAGGATGCAGAGTGGCTAATGCCTAGGGATAAAAACATGGTAAAGGAGTTGAATGAGAGAAGAGCTGGCTAAGGCACAAGGGTGGAGAGCCTTCTATGTATGGTAAAGATTTAGACTCCATCCCATTTGTAAGGATAGGAAGGTCTGTGGGGCTAGATAGTTGGAGGGAGAGAGAGACATAGGAAATAAGCCTTGGGAGAGAAGCAGTGCCTTTTCATTCATGTTATAGGCCTCCAGTTTTCTCACATACCACTGCTCTTCTAGTGCTCTACCTACCTTGGTAGTGTCCTGAAGACCACTGTCACACAGACTGAACCCAGATCTGACCTCAAGTGCCCCTTATAAAGTAGAAAGCCTCCATGGCTCCATGCAGATAGCTACAGGTGTCACTTCCCTGGCCTAAAAGTCCTCTGGCATAAAAAACCCAGGGCTCCTCTTGTCACCATATATTTGACCCCCTTTACCCTCTTCATCCTCCTAAATTTATTTTTTTTTAAAACAAGGTCACGTGATATGACAAGAGACAAACATTGCTTTGAGATTTTGTATTTCACTTTAAGAATAGAAAAAAGAAAAGAGACTTCTATCCCCATCTTCTAATTTGGATAATTTTAAATTTACAGAAAAGTTGCAAGAATAAAACAATGGGACATATGCTCTTCGAGCAGCCCCACCAAGTGTTCACATTTGGCAACATTTGTTCTCTCGCAATCTCTTCCCATTTTAAGTTTTTGTTGAAGCATTTTAATGTTAGTTGCAGACACTATAATAGTTTGCCCAAAATATTTTAACATAGATCTTTTTAGAACAAGGAAACGAGAATATTCTCCTATATAACCACAAGTTTCACACTTAGGAAACTTACATTGTTAATATACCATACATAATGTATAATAATGTTAGTATACTATCATATAATCTTCAGTCTATATTAAAATTTCCCCAGTTGTTCTCAAACTGTCTTTATACATGTCCTGTTTCCTTCATCCAAGATTCAAACAAGAATCATGAATTTTAGCATTCATGTTTTTAGTCTCCTTTTATCTAGAATAATTTCTTGGCTTTTTATTTTTTTGGTCTGTCATGCCAGAGAAATGTCTTGAAGAGTTGTTGTGCAGTATGTTCCTCAGTTTGCTTATTTCTTCTAAAATTAGATTCAGGTTAATCAGTTTTATCATTAATATTATGTAAATGATGTCAATTCACGCTCAGTGCCTCATATTAGGGGTCACAGGGTGTCCTATCATTGGTTATATCATCTTTGATCATCTGGCTAAGTGCAGTCCACCAACTCCCTCCCTCCACTGCGGAGATAGCTCTGTGCCTTTATAACTGATAAACAACCTGAATAATGGTACTTTGAGAACAAGAATAGTCTGTTCCCCAATATTTTTTCACTTGATGGTTTTAGTATGTATTGATGATTCTTGTTTGAATCTACTATTATGGTGGTTGTAAGATGCTGATTTTCTATCTTTAGTTTTCCTACTACATTTCTTAATTGATGATGCTACTTAGTAAGAAAGAGCTTTATTTTTTTGACACCCACCTCTAGGACATAACCACTTCTGACAATCATGGTTATTGGGTTACAATGTTCAAGATTCAAATTTCATTCAAATTCAAAGTCCAGTTGGTTCAGCTTCAGGGAGGGTGATGCAACTTAACTCCCAGTTCCACTAAGGGGTCATCACTCAAAGAATACTTGAGGTATATTTATTATCACTGAGAGAAACAACAGATACCCATTATAGCAAGAAGTTAATATTAGTAGGACTTCTTCTCATCACTGCATGAGATATCATAGTCCCCAAAATAGCAGTGGTTTAAAAACAATAGAAAAGAAATCTTACATTAAAATATCAGTAAGGTATTCAGAAATGTTTCAGGGCTTATAGTAGCCAAGCGTCCCTATCTTATGCTTTATTTTAATTTTCAAGGTTACCTCTTGGTTCCTGATAGCTCCTCTAGCCCAAGCTTTCATAACAACATTCCAATCAAAGGCAGGTAAAATAAGTAGAAGAAAGTCATACTTCTGACCTTTTACGGTGTTCCTGAAAATTGGACATATCATTTCTGCTGGCTTCCCACTAGGCAGAGCTTAGCCATATGGCCATACCTCGCTACAAACTGGGGAAAAGCAGTCTTGTTCCAGACAGCCATTTGCCCAGCAAAGAACAGGTTTCTATTAGCAGAGAGGAAAAGGTTACCAAACTGAGAATAATTACACAGAACCCACAGGTACACGCTCATTTTAAAGGTGAGTAAAAACAAAGCTTAGTTAAATTGAACAACCCAGTAAAGGTCACACTGACAGTAAATTATGGAGTCTGTTTGATTCCAAACAACACTATGCTAGAGAGATTCTGATTTCGTCTTCTTTGACCCACATTCTAACTCTACAGATCAATATAGTTTTGTTAGATTGCCTTCTCTGTGGAATGAGTTGCAGCCTCATGACATAATGACTCTAGTGATATCAGATCTTTCTTAGCAATGTGCTGTTCATTTCTGGCCCATGTTCCCTAGACGACCAGCATGGTGAGCTGAAATTCTGTTATATACGTGACACTGACAAGAGATACAGATGGAAAATAGAATGACAGTGGGTATGTGTTGGAAAGTACCCCAGTCTGAGGGCTAGGATACCAAGTTTCTAGTCCCAGATCAGTCGCTCATTAATTGTGTGATCCTGATCAGATCAGGACTCACTGTCCCTCAAGTCCCTCCTCCATGTGCTCCTACCAGCTCTGATTCTTTCTCATTTGAGGTAATATTTGCTTGCACGATGACTCAAACTGGGGTCTGGATTATAAAAGTATTTAAAGCCTCCACATCCCTATGTAGTACAATTTTAGAATCTGTTGAATTGCAGGGCCTGGCTTGCTCATTGGGTTTGCATTTTAATTTTGTAAAATTCTTATAATTAATAAAAAAATGTTTAATAACCAGAAGCTCTGTGAGAGCAGGAATTATGTTTGATTTTCTCACAATTACATCCCAGCAGCTGTCACAGCCTCTGGTATATGGTGAGCTCTACAACACTGATTGACCTATTGACTAACCTAGACAACGTCCTTGCTAGACAGATGTGATGAAATATTCTCCCCTCCCCTTCCTCAAGAGCAAGCATGAGCATCAAGGGAAGGAGTAAGAAAAGTAAATTAAAATAGGACTTACTTTGTAATTTACCTCATTTACTTTTTACAATAACTCTTCAAGAAATCAAATATAATTCCCCTTTTTTTATGGATGAGAAATCTGACTTTCAGAGAGATAAAGTTACTTGTTTGAGATTACATAATTGTTAATATGCTCAGAAATTATTCAAAGAAAACTACAAAATACACCAGAAAGACACAAAAGTAGACCTGAACAGCACTCATACCAGGTGATACTATTGTTCAGAGCAATTCACAAGGCCATCTCAAATTCAAGGGGAGAGGAAATAGATGCCACTTTTTGCTGGAGTAGTAGCAAATAATTTGTGGCCATGATAATCTCCCACAAGTATGCACATCTCCATGGATGTTGAGTGACTTCTAAGAAAAAAAAGTGAAGTGCAAAAGTGTATATATAGGCCACTACCTTTGTGTAAGATATAAAGAGAAATGCAAAAACACAAATGTGTCTATCTGCTTACCTTTGCAAAAAGAAATACAAGAATGATAAACTAAAAAGCAATAAAATTGGTTACCTACGAGGGGTTGAAGGAATGAGGTGGAAAGGATTAGGGAGAAAGACTACATCTGTTTATAATTTTGACTTTGGGAGCATGTTAATGTTCTAAATATTTAAAAAAAATTAAATCAACAACGAAAAACGTACAATTGAATACAAATAGAAATAAATAAACCTTTTAATTTCTCCAGCTACTCAAAGGGGAAAAATTGCTGTATAAGACATTACTGGTACAATTGAATAAATAGGAAAACAGACTGTATATTAAAGTATTCTATTAATTTTAAAGTTTCTATAACTGTACTGAGGTTATATAAGAAAATATCTTAGGTATTTTCTTAGGTAATACACATTAAAGTACTAAGAGGTGTGATATATGAGGCATGATATACGCAATCTACTTTCAAATGATTTCAAAAAATAAAATACACATATGAAATATTACAGTGTCTAAAAAATCTTAGTGCAGTTTTAAGCTTTAATAACATTAGCAGTATAGATGCTACAAACTTAGAAAGGGTATCATTTTAAAGTTTAGTTTTTTTTTTACATTTATTTAGTTTTGTGATTTGTGAATAACTTTTCATTTTATTTTATTTTTATTTTTGTTCCAGAATGTCATTTTTTATTGATTAGCATTTGTCATCTTCAATAAGAGGAACTGAAACAAAAAATTAAAAGAGAATGAGATAGGAAATGTAGCAAAATGATAAAAATTGGTGAATCTGAGCAAAGGCTACCAAGGAGTTCTCTGTACTATTCTTGCTACTTTTCTGTAAGTTTAAAATTATTTTAAAATAATTTTTTAAAAATGTATACAGATGAAGTGAATGAGGTATCCATGTTTTGTTCCTAGGGTTGTCTGATATCAAAGCTCAAGTTTATTCTTCCTCATGGCACTGTCTTTTATTGGGTCTGGGAGAGATGAAATTACACTGACCCATGCTCACTCTCTAATCATTGGGCCTAGTCAGAACCATGGGCAGTACTGGCCAGGACTGGGCAGTCAGCCTGCAGCCTTGGA
The DNA here is from genome assembly GCA_004027375.1 of Macroglossus sobrinus. NCBI lineage: Eukaryota > Metazoa > Chordata > Mammalia > Chiroptera > Pteropodidae > Macroglossus > Macroglossus sobrinus. The sequence continues at coordinate 19,532 of PVKZ01003316.1, read as the reverse complement.
GAACAGGAGAGCAAAACGCTCCCACTGCCCTTGGCTTTGAGGAACTCATTCTCTAATCCACCAAGCTAACCAACTCCAGACCTTTCCCTACAGAGAACTGTGTAATAACCATGTAAAAGCGTTGAGGGGGATTGCTTTGGAAACTTGTGTAAATAACTTTTTTTTTGGCAGAAGAAAGATTGCCAACACCTGCTTTTTGTTTTCTGGTACTTATTAGAGCCACCCTGAGAGGGACTTCTAAGCTTCCTGGATCTTATTCATTTATCAAAGTTCATTCTTGGTTCAGGTCTGCATTGATGGGGGTGTAGAAAGAAATGACAAGGATCAGAAGAGGGTCATTGACTGTAGGCCTTCAGTAGTGAGTATGGTTCAGATGTCCCCAACTAGACAATAATGATCTTGAGGCCAAATCTGATTGCTCACCATGCTTTTCCTAACCCATTACTTCCTATTCCCTCTCCACACAGTCATTTATTAATTTATCCACCCAGCTATCCATCCTTCCACCCACCCATTTACCCACTCACTTACCCAGTAGTGGTAATAAAGCCCAGACTGTGAAAGTTATCGTGCTAGATGCTGGAACTATAGTTATGAATAAGACTGGTCCTCAGGAAGAGAAAGGGACATACAGCATGAGCAGTGCTGTGATAGTCATAAATACAGGGTACCAGAGGAGAAAGGCACCTCTCTGAGATTAGTAAAGTCAATCCAGAGAAGTCTTTAGGTCTAGAAAATGGTGAGAATAGTGGGTCAGGCAGAGGAATAGCATGATTAAAGATAGGGTGACCTAAATTCTTGCTACTCAGAAGTGTGGTCCATTGATAGCAGAATCAGCATCACCAGGGGCTAAGAACTGCAGACTCTTCTGCCCCACCCTGGACCTACTAAATCAGATTCTGCATATTAACAAGATCCTTAGGGAATTCTTATGCACATTAATGTTTGGGGAGCACTAGTCTCAACACTGTCCCTTGAGGAAATTACCAGCAGTTTCCAAGCTTTGCACTCCTAGTCCAGAACTCCATTCTCTCAGCTACAGCCGTCTTGACTTGAAGATTCAGCCCTGGGCTCTACTTCCACCTACTTCACGGCCGACTTGAAAATTCAGCCTTGGGCTCTACTTCCACTCCCTGATTTGTTTTGAACACCAACATCCTCATCTTAAGGTTTCTGGAAAATGAAGAGTTTCTTCTCCCAGAAGAGTTGCTATGTCTAGCTTTCTTCTAGCTATATTACTATCTGTACTTTTGACCTAATAATTCTACTCTGAAGACTTTTGCCTAAGGGGAAAAATATAATCCAAAAAGAAATAGTCATTTATACTCAGACATTAGACGTTTACAGCTGTGTTATCTTCAATCATAAACAATCAAAGCAGAAACAACCCAAATGCCCAGTGAATGTGCAGGCGTGTGTGGGGCGGGGAGCTAGTTGTTCCCTTAGCATGCTCAGGGACAGTCAGTCTGCCTCCAGGGCAAGTTGGCATGTCATGAAAAGTGTCCTGGCTAGGAAGTCAGGAAATCTGGGTCTACTTTCAGTTCCATCCCTCTAGACTGGATCCGTTTGGGAAAGCCCATTCTGACTAAGGGCTTCAGGTTCTTCTGTGATCTCTAAGCTTTGACATTCAGTCTGTGCTTTGGTGCCCCAAGTCCTTCCAGCAGAAGCCTGCATTTCCACACAGAGAGGCAAGGCTCAGAACATAAAGACCCTGGGAGGGGTGGCATGGAGACAAAGCTAGAGCAGAGCCTACAATAACTGTGAAAAGAGAGAAAAATAACATATATTAAACTCATATTCTGCACAGACTCTGTGATACTCATAAAAGCTAATGCTTACTCAATGTTTGCCATTTGCCGGACCCTGTGTTAAGTGCTTTATGTGAATTAACTCAACACTGTAATTCAGTGATTATTACCCCATTTTTCAGATAAGGTTTAGGAATGTACCCCCAAAATCACTCTGCTAGGTGTGGCAGAAGCAGGAGTCAAACCCTCATGGTCTGACTCCTGGGTTCACACACTTAAACCCTAACCCAGTGGTGATTGCTGGGTCAGCGTCATAAGTGCCACCTGGACATTTTTTAGAAAAGCAATGCTATCCAGACCCGTTGAATCAGAAACTTGGGAACAGGCCCAGCAGTCTCAGTTTTAACAAACTCCCAACCCAGGTGATTCGATTGCCTAATAAATTTCTTGAAACACTGCTATAGCCACATGTTGCTGTTAATATTCATAACAATCCCTAGAAGCAGATATAATGAGCAACACTATATCACGAGGCAATTGAAGCTCAAAAGGATTACACGCTCATAGTCAGAAAGCTAAAAAATACCAAAGTCAGGATTTGAACCCAAGTCTACTGAGGCCTCAACAACAGTCCTTTCCTAAATAGCGTGTACCTCTCCACAAGTTAGTCTATCAGAAGTAGAGGAGAGGGACGTAGAGAGGAAAGCACTGGCCCCAATGTGGGTGGGGGAACAGAAGAAGGGTGGGGAGAGAGGATGCATGTGGAAAAAAACTAATCGGACCTTCTCTCTTTGGCCATCATGCCCCTGAGATGGTGGTGGCTCTGGTTCTTCCTGATTGGCCAGCCTCCTATGTGCTAGGCTGCTGATTTTCCTGGGCCCCACGGCACAGGACCTATTTTTAGTTAAGCCCTGATGGGACATGTTTGCTGAGTGTTGCCAAATCACAAGAACAATCACACCCCAGTAGCAGGCGGGCTCTACTTGGCTCACAGACCACACAAGGCTGTCTGGGCATGCACCCAGCCTCCACCCAGATGCTGGTCCCACCTGGACCAGCCCTAGGCAGGGAGAAAGAGATTCCAAGGGAATTCAGGTCATGGCACATCCTTTCTCTGGCCATGGGATGCTATAGCTGGGCAGGCAGTCCAAAATCAGAGACCCAGAGGGGTGCTGTGACTCATCCCTGGTCACCCAGCCAGTAGGTGGTTAGGTGGGAATTCAGACCCAGGCTTCCTGACTCCTTTTCCCTCTACGATGCAGACAGGTTTTGAGTTCTCCAATATGTTTGTATATCTGTATTTTGTCTTCTTCTGCTAATAACAACAAATCAGCCAAGGAATACCAGTGCCCATTGTAACAGATGGAGCTTCCCAGGAGGCAGTTTGTAAATGGAGACAGCAAATCAGAGACCCTAGGAGGCGATTCTATGGACAGCACCAGCAATCCAGTGAAACTGGTAACAGAGCAAAGAATGTGGCTCTTGGTCACAATTTTAGGTGGTATTTAGACGCAAAGTATTAAAAATTTCGTCCCTTTCGTTATCTAATACCTCATCACAACTTACCCAAGAGGGAAGAGGTACCAGAGATATTTTATTGTTATTAATAATAAAAATGATAATAATGACTATATTTGGTGGCAGGCTCTGTGTTTTGCATTCATTAGCTCAATTAAGACTCACAATAGCCTCAAGAGGTATGTAACGTCAGCCTCATTTTACAAACAGAGAAACAGAAGGGTCAGAAAGTGTAAGTCAGTCGCTTAAGACATAACTAGTGTCAGGTCTTGTGACTCCACAGCATATCAGCTTAACCATATAGCACATATCCCCAAGAATAGAGGAGAATAGTTGGAAAGCAGGGGATGAACAGATGAACAAACAGACGTGAGAGCAGCCTTCACGTAGTAAATGAGTTCTTTAGTAGAGTGAGAAATAAGCAAGACCTGTTCTCTAGCTGAACTGGAGCTGTTGGGTAGAAGTTAATGAACAGTAAATATGGTTCGATGTAAGAAATGAGCATTGTGACTCACAGAGTAAGCTGCTTCAGATGTAGCCTCCAGTTCTGGAGATGTGCAAGCAAAGGTTAAAGACCATTCTTCTAGAATAGAATAGAAGCGAGAACTGGGTTGGATAGCCCCCAAGATCCTTTTCAGCTCCGATGTCCTATAGTGTGTGAGCATCTGCAGGGTAGATACCATACTCAAACCTCTCCACACCTCTCAGAGCATCCAGAACAGGTCTGCCCAGGCAGTGGTGAGAAAATGTTTGCTGGGGCATGGCCTTACTAGAAATGCAATCAACTTCCTCTGCCTAGGTCTCTAAATGGGCCATTAGGGAGTGGCTTTCTTTTTACCACACTAGCAGGTCTCAACTCTAGCAAATGATGACCCAGAATAAAGCCTTCATTTTCTAGACTCTTCAGTCCCTAAGTATGACAATGTGACTAAGATCTAATTAGAAGCAAACGGAAGTAGAGTGGGCAAATTCCAGGAAGTGTTTTTTTCTCCCATTTTCCTGCCTGAAAAACAGATCTAATGATTAAGTCTGGAGAAGTCACCTTCTATTATGAGATGGAAGCCATGTGCTGAGAATAGCAGAGCAGTAAGCTAGCAAGAGCCTGGCTCTGACAATCAAGGAGCATCCATACAAGCCTGTGCTGCCTACATAACGTGAGAGAGAGAACTTTACTATTATGTGTGGGTTTCTGTTACTTCCAGCAGAATAAAATTCCAATTTTTACAGAGCTAAAAAAAAAAATTCAAAATTCAAAAACATTCAAATGAAGAAATAATTGTGAAAGTAAATCTAAAATGACTATTGAGATGTAAACAATTATAGAAGATTGAGGAAGAAAGAAAAAGAGGAGAAGAGGAAGGAAGAGAACAACGAGAAAAATGACAATGATGATAGAGCAAGAATGTATCCTGTTTACTACTAGGATACAATATTCCTGATGCCCAGGTAGAAAGAACACTATAATCCTATTGCCACTATGCTAGTTCATGGGCTCATCACATTTTAACTGAAGTATTGGGTTGGCTTTCTACTTGGCATCTGTCTCTAGTCTCTTCTTTCCTTTCTATCTATCCTACAGACTATTGTCCTAGACATCAATATCACTCCTTTGCTCAGAATCTTTTCAGGCCTCCCTCTTTGGTTAGAAAAGGGCTTCTTAGCTTGGCATGTATCAAAAATCTACCATTTCTCCCTTATACCCACTTCACAGCCCACCCCCCTCCTTTATGTACCTTCCATTTAAACAAGAATAAATCAGTCGGCATTCCCCAAATGCTCCTGCTAAATTCCTGGCTTTGTCCCTTTATTCACACTGGTTTCTCCTCATGAGATTCCTTTTGCCCTCATCTCTGAGTGCTGACAACTCATTTGTTCTTTGTATCCCTGGTCAAAATGCCCCCTTCTTCATGAATAATGCTCAGCCCTCCCTGCTCCACCTGGAATCAATCTTTAAAGCCTGCGAATTTCCTACTACATGGGACTGACTTCTTCATCTCTCACACTGTCTATGGCAAGAACACTCAACAACAGAAAGAGGAAGGGGAGGAAGACAGGATGTTCCTCTCTGGGGCTACTGAGTATGACTAGTCACTGTTAAACTCTATCCATGGTTCCCCAGTATCTCTTAGGCCTTTGCTATCTCTTCATTCCTAAGAAGATGTACCAGGCCAGGTCAACTGAATGACATATCACAAGATTTTCAACCCATGAGAGAGTTTCTATTGTTGCATATGTAATATTCGCTTCTCCCATAACGACTATGTCTCAAGGCTCCACCCCAGTCTACTACTTTATGGATTCTTCCTGATCCTCTCAGTCAGACATAGTCTCTCCCTCTTTTGTACTACCTCTTGTCTCACAGAGCATTCATTACGCTACTTCCTCCCTTACAGAGATCTGAACTTTTACACTCGCTACACAGGAAGAGCGTGGAGCTTTGAGTTTGACAGACTTGTCATTGGACAGATAGTAACCTTGCTCAGCCTCAGTTCCCACACCTATAAAATGGGGATCCTAACACCTACCTCACAAGTAATGAGCAGATTATGAAGATTAACTGGTGCTAGAAACAAGGTGAGCATCACCTGTCATTGGGAACTCAGAAGCAACACAGAACCGGACATAGAAGAAATATTTACTGGCTGGAGAATTGCTGAGATGTTGAGTTAGAACCTCCTAAAGGAAGCTACACTCTCTGAGGTTAGCTGGGAGTCACTGTTTGCAGCCATACATGTTAAGTGAGTGTTGCTGTGATCTTGGCAACATCTAAACAAGGTGGGCTTTCCTGTGTAGTGGAGGAGAAACCTGGAAACTTCCAGAGGCAGATAGAAAACATAATCTTGTGGCTACAGAACCATATAACGTTAGGCAAGAGGCTTCTCAAGTGCCCAGTTTGGGCTCTGAGACAGACAAATATCCTGGGATATCCTAGGCTTCCTTGTCACCAGAAAGCAAAGGAGAGCAACATGGAAGTCCTCATCGACCTGGTGAGACTGATGCAACAAGAGAAGCTTTGGTGAGAGATCTCAGAAGATCTCAAGAGATGTGAGTCAGCTTTCCCCCCAGTACTCTGTTCTGGCCAGGAACTTCTCAGGGAGCTTCATTCTCTAAGAGTCCCACTCTGTGAGAGAGAGTTGGATAAATGCAAGGTCTCAGAAGGAAGAGGCAAACTGTGGGGGAGAGCAAAGACTCTACCCTCCAGAAAAATTCACTGATCTAGGGCCTCAAGTCTGAAGAAAGGAAGTTAAGAAAACTTGGGTCCAAGTGTCCCATATTCAATGGGCTGTCATGGGGACATCAATGAATGAAGTGGGCCAGATACAAGAGACAGTAGGAGTGGTGAGAATATACACAGAGGCAGCTGAGTGTAACTGATTATTGCACATAGAGATCTGAGTCTAGATCTTCCAGCATATCTAGGAAAGAGATAAATCTGGATTTACTTGTTAAGTCTCACAATGTTTAGTTTAGGCAATTTATTAAAAAATTTTCATAGCTCTGTACCAACCATTACTGTGCAGGCCAAACAAAATATAGCTTTAAAAAAAATAAGAAGTTCTTGAGCTGACAGTTCATAATCTTTGGATAAAATGATCTCTATAGTTAGAATATGGTCCATAAATTTAGGATTGGTTGACTCAAATGGTGGTATTGCATGTGCCTTAGGAAAACATAGTCTGTTATAACTTTTAGTATTCTTCATTATCATCCCTATCAACCAAAGCGGAAAAGTTGAGAGCACATGCAGGCTGGAGTCAGACAGATCTGGGTTCAAATTCCATTGTGCCAATGTATAGTTCTGTGCATGATTGACAACTTATTTAACTTCTGACCTCAGATTTTTCAGCTTGAAATAGTAGCTGAATTTGTTGAGTTCACAAATCCTTTACTTATTAACCTCTCTAGTCTTCTAAACAAACCTATAAGGTGGGAAAATTTACTATTATATTTACTTCACAGGTGAGAAGACTGAGGCAAAGAAAAATTAAGGTGTCACAGCTAGTAAATAGGGGGCTGAGATGCAAATTCAGATACTCTTATCTCCAGGGTCTGTGTTCTTGGTCACTTTACATACTGGCTGCAATCTGAGAAACGGGGCTGGTTTGACTCCTAGGATTTTTATGAGAATAAAGATGAAGGTGTGTGCAAGATCATTAGCCTTGTGCTTGCATATACTAAGAATATAATAAAAGGGTGCCTATTATTATTATTAAAAATTTCCGATATTCACTCTTACTTTTTCTCCTCCCATCTCTCTCCCTCACTCTCCTCTATTCTCATTATTACAGAAACAATTATTGCAACACCCAGCTCCAGACAAATCCTTTCTTTACTTACCTCTAAAACATAGCTTATTTCTATTTACCTTTCTTTTCCCTGCAATCCCTTCGTAGTCTCTCCCCTACCTTTTTTGTTTAATCCTAGGGATTATTATCAGGTAAATCTATCATTAGGTAATGTTTTAATAACATGTTTCCCATCAGATAGTGGATATTACGTATTCCCTAAAACCAGCCGTGCTTTATGGTAGATATTACCCTAAAAAGGAAATTCATGACTTATGATTAACTGCACAGCCAACTGGGAAGCCAGGGAGTTCTCATATGAAAATTATTATTGCTCGATTGATTTTTAACGCACCCAATGCCTGAGGGTCCTTTGAGTCATGCTGTACGTAGTAGCATGCAAACTGGCAAGGGCTTATTGGCTGGGGATGAAGTCAGGGTTACTTAATATACTATATTTATAATATCTACTTACAAGGAGAAAATCTCCTCCTTTTATGCAATTACCTATAATCAGGAATTTACTGGCAATACACACACACACACACACACACACACACACACACACACACACACACACACATGCTGACAATGCGTTCCGTGCCTCACCTGTCCCAGCGAGCCAAGAGAGATGCCTCCCAGCTCCTGTTCTCCATCCCAGGAGTGAGCTGTGTGGAAGGTGCTCAGATTTGGCAATTGCTCACGCCTAGTTTCAAACCCAGCACTGTCACTTACTTGCTATATGACTTTAGACAGAAAACAAACTCTCTGAGCCTCAGTTTTTCTGCTAATGGAGCTATCATGAAGATAAAATCAGATAAAGAGCCTGGCATGTAGTAAGAGTGGGCACAGAAGAGTGGGAGACTTGGGGGAAATTCTGCTCTCGGACAATGGGGCTATATTTTGAGATCATGACTGAAGAAGGACAAGGCTCCACACACATTTTAGAATCATCGGTTCTCTGGTTGGTATTGATAGGTCTGGAAACCATGCCTCCTCCACACAACAAAGTCAAAATTCAGGTTACCTGTCCTTGAGGACTTACTACATGTCAGAGACCAGGATAGATAGGTGCAGGGTCATTTAGAGAAGAGTAGTCTATCATTCTTGCCACCATGGAGCCACGAATAACCAAGATAGCTTAATAAACATATCCACATGCACCAAGAAGTAAGTACTGACTTTTTCTATTTGATTCTGAGAGAATGTGGGTGTTTTTAAAATGAATTTTGATTTAGTGGCATTCAGTTTCTCTAAATAAAACTAAGTCAGTGCGGTATTCATTTTACAGAGCTAAGAATGTGATGCCTATAGGTAGATAGGATTAAAAAGAGAGAAAGAATATTCCATGTTGATGAGGGTGTGGTAAAATGGACCTTCTCAGAAAGTGCTGAAGTTGATGGGAGTATAAATTGTTACACCCTTCTTGAGGGTTATTTGGCAATAACACATTTGGCAAATGTGTTAAGAACTTGAATGAATATTCATATCCTTGAACTTTATAATTCCCACTTTGGGAAACTCTGTTAATGAAACAAGCAGAGACTTGGATATAGATTTACAAATCAAAATGCTGTCCCTCACAGTGTGATTTTTTAAAAGGATATTAAAACCGAAACGGTTTAAATATTCCACAGTAGAGATTAGTTAAGTAAATTATCACAAATTCACACAACAGATGTGAAATAAAATGTAAGCTCCATCAGGGTAGGGATATTTGTCTCTTGTTCACTGCTATATCCTCAGTGCCTCTGATAGTGAATGACACATAGCAGACACTCAGCAAATATCTGTTGAATGAATATAAAATCATAGTTAGGAAGGACTGCTTTGAAGTTGGACCTCTTGGCTCTCACTCTGTAGTCATGAAGACTTTGCCTCTGTATCCTCATCTGCAAAATGAGGGTGAACGTAGAGCCTCTTACATAAGATTTTGTTGAGGATTGAAGGCCACAATAAATATATAAGGTAGCATAAACATAGAAGCTCTAAATAAATGTCACCTGCTGCTATTATCCATGCAAATTAACGTCCTCACAGTTAATAAAACCTAGCACCTCAGCTATAGACAATGAGATTCAAAATTTGCAATAGGAAAGTACAAATATAGTTTTTATATTTAAAAGACAAGAAGAAAGTTTACTAAGTCAGGTGATCTATAGATCATGAGAAACGCCTTAATTTTCATGAGCAGAGGAACAATGTGCCCCTAAAAGACTTGTAGCTAAAGACTGAGTTTAATAGATCTATACCTCAGTCTCTACACTCATAACCCCTGAATAAAAGAAATTCAGCAGGACCTGGGTTGGGGCGGGGGGCAGGGGAGAGAATTGTGCTATAATCAATTATTAGAATGGCAAACAGAAGGGCTTTGAATATGTTCAGTGTTGATTCTTGAACTTTGCTCGCTTACTCATGATAACAGGCCCCCAGAACAAAATTTAATTTTCTTGGCATACATCTAGAATTCATAGAGAACATCTGCGAACCTCAGAGAAAGTTCTGTTATTTGTCGTTGCAAGGTTTTCCCTTAGGCAATTATTTGGCTCTAGACAAAGCACATGTCCAGACCACTCTTCCAGAACTTTGTCTAACAACTTCAGTTAGATCTTGCCAATCTAAAGATCTAGGTAATTCATGTTTTCAGAGCTTGCCATAAAACTTCCAGGTGGCCTGGACAGCCCACGATAATCTGTGGTTAAGAGCAACGAAAATTGTGTGGGGAGACTCTGTGCTTTTAGAGACTACAGACAGACTTCATATTATGGAGTTTTAAGATATTCCCAAAGCCATCAGCCTTCAATACAACCTGGGAACCCAAAGGAAAGCCCATGACACAACAGCATTTTTGTTGTTCCACCCCCACTGCAGTATATTATTAGGCTAGTGGTCCAACGTTTGGGCTGTGGAGATGGAAAATAGGAGAGGAACCAGTTCTATACATAAAATTCAAGTATCAACTACTGAAATCAAGGCTGAGAGACCCCTGGCTAACAGGATATTTAGAGCATATCGGAAGAGCTTTTTAATCACAAAACAAGGAGAAATTTTTCTGTTTTAAACTGTTTTAAAAATCAAAGCCGAGAGATTTGGTGAAGTGGTGTGCTGGATAAAATGCAGATTCCCAGATATTGGGTGGACCAAGAAATTTTTATTCAGTGGATCTGGTGTGGGCACAGTTATTTGCATTTTTAACAAGGATCCCAGGTGAAAAACACTAATCTGGAAAAACTACCGTTTAGGAAATAAACTTCTCTTTTGCTTGAGAAGTTACTTTAATTGGCTTTTGAGCCTCTGCAAATGTAGGTACCCAAGCTCATCTTGATGGAAGATGTCACACACAAAAAAAGATTCACATTTTTCTAATTTACAACATAACAGAACTTGAGGGTTTTCTTATTGTCAGCCCTTGTCAGAGTCTTCGTGCTTGAATTAGGGAAAGGAACATGGCCCAGCCCCATGGAAGCAGGTTGCAGCCAAAAGCGAGGAGGCAGTGAGTCACTGCCTTCAAAAGGTGGATAATGAATGCCACCGACGTGCTGTCTGAGATCTAGCTTTAATTGTTTCCTCTCTTGTGATGTGACTTCCCTCCTTCATTACCAAACATTTACTAAAATGCTCTATACGAAATGGCTCTGTGTTGGCAGTGCATTGAGGGATGAAGGAGAGAGAAACATGCTGGGATTTTCCAGTGAAACAAACTAGATGGAACTGGAACAGCCATGAGGAACAGGCACAGGAGAGTGAGAACTGGGTGACAACTGAGATGGAGAAGGAATTCATAGAACAAAGATGCAGGGTTGATAAGACCGTCTTCAGAAGCTTGAGTAACCCTCCCTTCAGAACCCTAGAGAAGAGGTTGCCTGGAAGCCCAGGGTTTGTGAATTATAATTTACATTCATTAGAATTCTCCATTACAAGTGTACAGCTTAATCAGTTTTGACAAAAGTGTATACCATTTTAATTACCACAGTCAAGAAATCCACCACTATCACCTGAAAAGTTTTCTTTTGCCCATCAGATCAATTAACCCCCAAACACCTCTGGCCATGAGAAACTGCCAAACAAGTTTTTGTCACTGTAGATTAGATTTTTCTCTTCTAGAGTTTCATATAAATGGAATTAAACACTTTTGTACATAATGGTATTTTAAGTTCCTCCATATGGTTGCATTTTTCAGTAGACTGATTGATTGATTGGTTGATTTGATAGGTAGTATTTGTATGGATATAACAAAACACATTTATCCATTCACTTGTTGGTTGTCATTTGGGTTGTTTCCAGTTCAGGGATAATATCAACAAAGCTGTTATGAATATTTGTGAACAAGTCTTTGTGTGAACATATGTTTTTATTGGAATTGCTACAATGTAGGATAGATATATAGGTATGTGTTTAACTTTATAAGAAAGTATCTAACTATTTTCTAAAATGGTTGTATTGATTTTGTTACCACAAGCAACATAAAGAGAAATTTAGTTGCTCTATATCCTTGTCAGGACTTGATATTATCAATCTAAATTTAGTTATTTTAATAAATATGTTCTGATGTCTTACTGTAGTTTTAATTTGCATTTCCTTAATGAATAATAAGATTGAGCATCTTCTCACATGCTTATTGGCCACTCATATATCTTCTGGAAAGTGTCTAAGTTTTTATTCATGCAAAAATTTTTTTTCTTGAGTCGTAAGAATTCTTTATATATTATAGCTACTTGTCTTTTGCCAAATTTATCTATGACAAATATTCTAACCAGCCTATGGAATGCCTTATTGTTCTTTTGCTATTGTCTTTAGAAGAGCAGTTTTAAATTTTGAGTCTTATCAAATTGTTTTCAAACTGTCTGTATTCTATTGAAGAAATATTTGCCAACATAAAGTTTGCAAAAATTTTGCTCTATATTTTCTTCGGGAAATCTGTAGTTTTAGCTGTAACGTTTAGATTTAAGATTCATTTTAAGTATTTTTTTTGTCTGTGCATCATGATTTAATATGTTACTGGTCATTTTCCTGACCTTAGCATGAAAACATTCAGTCTTTCAGTCTCTACACGGGTTAGCTGAAAGTTTCATAGGTGTTCTTTATCTGATATTTGAAGAAGCCCCCTTCTATTCTTAGGGTTGAGCTGCTTTCTTTCTTTAAAAAAACATCAATGGGTATAAATTTTGTCAAATGTTTTTCCTGTATTTACTGAATTTTCTCTTATTTCTGTTAATATGTTAAATTATATTCACTGATCTTAAATGTTAAACCAACCTTGTTTTCCTGGAATAAACCCCAATTGGATGTGGTATATTTATATATTTTTTCTCCCTTGAATTTTATTTGCTAATTTCTAAAAAGATTTTTAAATCTATGTTCATAAAGGATATTAGTTTGTCATTTTTTTTTCTTTCTTCTAAAATCCTTGATTTTGATGGCAGGATAAAAATTGCCTCATAAAAAGAGTTGTGAAATATGCCCTCCTCCACTCTCTTCTGAAACAGTTTTTGTAGGACTGGTTCTATTTCTTCCTTAAGTGTTTGATAACATTTACCTTGAAAATCTTTATTGTTATTTACAGAAAGCTTTTAATAACAATTTCAAATTCTAAGTAGATTTAGGGCAATACAGATTTTCTATTTCTTCTTTGACTATTTCAAGGAATTTGTACATTTCATTTAAATTGTTGATTTTTTGGCATAAGGTTGTTTATGATATTATTTTCTCATTCTTTTAATTTCTGTAGAATTTGTAATGGTGGTCCCTCATTTATTATGATTATTGATCATTTATGCCTTCTTCCTTTCCTATTGAATTAGTTTATTAGCGATTAATCAATTCATTGATGTTTTCAAAAAGGTGGTTTTTAACTAATTGAAAACAGACTCACGAATATAGAGGACAATCTGGTGATGGCCAGAGGGGAAGAGGGTTGGAGAGCTGGGAAAAAGGAGTGAAGGATTAAAGAAGTATAAATTAGTGCTGATACATGATCAGAGGGATGGAGAGCACGGTATAGAGAATGCAGTCAGAAATGTAACAGCTATGTGTAGAACCAGAGGAGTGAGAGAGGAGTTGGGGGATCATTTTATAAACTATATAAATGTCTAATCAATGTACTGTATACTTGAAACCAATAAAAATATTTAAAAAGGTAGTTTCTAGATTTATTGTTTTTCTCTGAGATGATCATTTTATTTTCTATGTTATTGATTTCTGCACTTATTTTCATTATTTTCTTCCTTCTACATATTTGGGTTTAGAGCAGTTATTTTTTTCTAGCTTCTTAAGGTGAATCGCTGATTTTGGACATTTCTGACTTTCAAATATTAAGGACTGAAAGCCATAAATTTCACCCTGGCCACTGCCTTAGCTTCATCCCACAAACTTTGAACTGTGTTTTCATTTTCATTTAGTATAATATATTTTCTATTGTATTTTGTGATTTATTTTCTGATTCATGAGTTATTGAGAACTATGTTGTTTAATTTCCAAATATTTGAGAGTTTTCCAGACATGTGTTTGGAAATATGATTTCTAATGTATTTTTATTGTGGTCAAAGAGTATACTCTATATGATTTTAATACTTTTAAATTTATTGGGACTTATTTTATTGCCTTGCATGTTATAGATCTTGTTAAATGTTCCGTGTGCACTTGAAAAGAAAGTGCATGCTACGTTGTTGGGTAGAATATTCCATAAATATCAATAACATCAGTTTGGCTGATACTCTTGTTCAAGTCTGCTATAGTTCTTTATACTTGTTATATCAATTACTGAGAGAAAAGTATTAGAAACTTCGAATATTGTGGATTTGTCTATTTCCCCTTTTTGTTCTGTCAGTTTTTGCTTTATGCATTTTGAAGATCTGGGGTAGGGATTTATGATTACTGTATCTGTTTGGTAAATTGACTTCTTTATTATTATGAAACATCCCCCTTGATCCCTGGTCATACCCTTTTTTGCTGAAGTCTTCTTTGTCTGATATTATTATAGCCAGTCAAACTTTCTTATAATTGGTATTTTCACAGTTTATTTTTTCTGCCCTTTATGTCTCTAGATTCAAAGAAGTTTCTAATGGACACCCTATTTTGTATTCTTCACTTTTTTTCTACTCCAAGCTTCCATCTTGTTGAAATTTTCCTCTGTCTAAAGGACATTCTTCAAATTCAAGTCTTCTGGTAAGAAATGATCTCAGTTCATTTTTATCTGAAAGTCTTTATTTCATCCTCATTGTTTAAATAATATTTTCTTTGACTACAAAATTCTAGGTCAATAGTTTTTTTTCTTCTTTTTTTCCATTCAGCCATTGAAATTTAGTCACTGTTTTTTTGTATAGTTTCAAATGAAAAGTCTGTACTCATTTTTGTAAATCTTTGTTCCTCTGTATAGAATGTGTCTTTTCCTTTTGGTCACTTAATAAAGATTTTCTATTTCTTAATTGTTTTCAAATATATTACAAGGCATGCCACTTCTGTGGTCTCTACTGAATGTCTCAGGTAATCTACAAGCACATTCCACTCTTATGGTTGGAGTCTCTCATAGTGATCTCTGTGAATTACTCAGCCTATAGCTTCCCAGGGTTCACTGCCTGGTCTCAAGGAGTTTTTCCCTAGGCATACACGACTTAATGTTTAGCAAAGACTCTGAAGTACTTTGTGTTATTCTCTCCTCTCTGAAACCCTTCTCCACAATTTTGAGGCACCTCGGCTTCTCAGATCTCTGCTCTCTGTCTTTTCAGCTCAGTGAGACGGTTGTTGCACTCTGCTTGGGATCCCCCTTCCTGCAGCAAGATTTAGAATGCAATCCCAGGCAGAAGACCAAGGGTTTGCCTCACTTATTTCCCTTTTCTTAGGAAACAAAATACTGTACTGCCTGTTGTTCAATTTTTCACTAGTTTTCTTATTATTTATGATGAGAGAATATGTCTGGATCCTGTCACTTGATCGTGTCCTGAAACTGAAGTTCAGCTATTGCATTTTTATTTGTACATTAGACAAAAATGTAAACCTGAAGACTGGAGGCAGGGATATTCATGTCACAACAATAACACAAAACAACATATAAAGAGTAGTATCAAAAATGAGAAAGCCATCCTAGAGTGCATTAATTAAAGTATGCTGTCTAAGACGAGAAAGTGAAGTTGAGGTGTCAAGATGGTCTTTCTGTAGGGATAATGACTTATGAGTATACTCCTGATGGCTGAGTAAGAATTGATCAGAAGAAGAAAGTAGGTGTTGGATGTAAAGCACTCAATTGAAAAAGCCTATTAAATTTCTTCAAGAAATTACAAGTATTTTAGGGTGGCTGAAATGTCAAGTGGGAAGGAGAGGATTGGGTTAAGTGAGGTGAGGCTAAAAAGAGATAAGAGCTGAGTAATATGACATTGTAAAATTTTTAATTTTATACTAGAAGAACTAAGAAACCATTGAACTGCTCATTCCCATGAAAAACAAGGCCTGGTTTGTGTTTTAGAAAGATGTCAGTTTGGAAAATGGGACTGTAGGGAGGAAGGAAATAATGATCCTTCAGAAAGATGTAGTGTTAATGCAAGTAAATGATGATTTGGGCATGAGCTGTTATTGAAAATGAAAACCAGGATAAGTAAATGAATGAGGCAAAATCATTCAGTGGCATAAATAACTGAGCTGAAGTTTGGTTGAATATGAGGCGTAAGGAAGTGGGAGGAGCCACCCATAGCACCTGGGGTTTGGATGACTTGAGCATTCTATTAAAGGATAGCTTAATCCTTGTTTTCTGTCTGGGTTAACTATTGTCTTGCCATGTATGTGATTTCAGCCTTTTCATTGCCTGGGCCTAAGCACTTCCTCTGAGTGTTTGAGATTGTTTCCTGTCTGCTAAAACTGCCTCTTTCTAACAGTCAGAATATGTGTGAGCCAATAATCTGGCTGCTCTCTTGGTTTTGCCTAGGTTACCAGGTCATGCATCTTCTTGGGTCTGTCTCACTTCTCTGTCTGATGTGGACCTTGTAGCTCTAAGTTGACAGTTCCGTCATATTTTTTTCTATGATTCACAAAAAATTGTGACACAGAGCTGACAAAATAATACTTAGAGATTAACACTAGCAGGAATTAGGCATTGTGTGGTACAACATGCCAATTTTGCAGTTGAAAATATTGAAAACATAGTTTCATAATTTCTTCTGTATATTCACTAACATGAGTTGATATTACTACCCTTCCAGGGTCAAATAGGACTAATTAATAATTATAACTCTCTCTCTCTCTCTTATATGTATATATATATATATATGTATATGTATATGTATATATATACATACACACACATACATACACACACAAACATATGTGTGTGTGTGTGTGTGTGTGTGTGTGTGTGTGTTTATCTATGGATTCTTATAGCTTTGTATAAGGTATCAAGAATAAGGGATGGAAGTTTCCACCTATAAAGAGTGGACCTAAGAACTGACCAAGAAAGACTGATGGAACCACAGCAAAGATTGCTAGTTGTACATACATGGATTTTTCTTTCTTTCTTTTGATAATAGACCCTTTAGCTTTTAGGTGACTACCTGGCCTGTAATAAAAACCTTGTAGTTAAGAAGGTGTGTTAAAGTCCCAACAGAAAAGAGACAACACACTCAAAATGAAATAAGCCAAGGTTGATTTATTTATAAAGAAGCTAGTTACTAAAATTAGGTATGGAAGAGCTATAAATACAGTGTGGTAATCCATACCTCATAGCAGCTGGATTGTTACCACCTTTAGGGCCTAATATGATGAAATAAGTGAACAATTACCAGAACCTAGAAAAAGAAAGAGGCAAGTAGAATCAATTAGTTTGCAAGAATCATTCATTAATCCTCAGTTGAGGAACAGAGACAGCCCAGTGCAACCTTGGAGGAATCCAGAGAAATAAGTACCCTGACCTCACTCATCTATTTTTCTGATCTCTTGCTAGAACCCCTATTGTCTGAACTAGAACCATAAAAACCACAGAGGTTACAATCCCCCACTGATGTGGTCCATGCAGCCTCCCAAGGCAGAGAGCCAATGAAGAGGAATAGTCAGTGGATCTGGAGAGGAAAATGGAAGATAGCTGGCATATTAGAGTTACATAACTAAATTTTAGCCAATGAAATAGAAGCAAAAATAGTGTGTTCGACTTGGGAAACACACCTTTAAAAAGAGGGACATGTCTTCCTTCTTCTTGTCACATGGATTGATAACATGATGACTGGAATTTGAGCAGTCATCTTGGTCCATGAGATAGAAGTTACATCCTGAGATTGGTGGGACAACATGATAGAGGGAACTTGGATTCCTGAGAATCAGGCAAATAGTTTTGGTCATTTACATTCACTTGAGAGAGAAATAAACTCGTATCCTTTTAAAGCAACTTAATTTGGGTTTTCTGTCACTTGCAGCTGATACAAATCCTAATCAATTCAGAGACCAAACGGGAAATTCTTTGGGGATTTGGACTGTATAGGTTATATAATTTTTTTTTTCTTTTTTACTTGTAAGCATCTGAAATGAAATTTGTCTAACTTCAGCGAAGGGGAAATTTATTGGAAGGATGCTGGGGGTGTCTCAGAGAATCAAAGGAAATGCTGAACAACCAAGATAGGAGAATCCAATGCAGTTCTGGTATCTCAAAACTTTTCAGGGCCTTTCACCCTGGATGACTGCCACAAATGTGACTCACCTCCAACAACACCCACAACTTCAGGAATCCATTCCAAATCTCATGTTTCTGTTAGAGAGAATCTTATGATTGGGCCAGATTGCTTCAGGCTCCTGTGTCTTTACTGAGGGAAGGTCACAATACAGAGAGGGCCATAGGAGTCCCCAGGATTCTTATAGCCTTGGGAGCATTGTGTGTCAGTCACCCCAGAAAATGTGGTTTAAAGTGACAAAGGGATAATTACCTAAATTTATACCAGTCTCGAAAACATCTATATAAGTATAAGCATATCTCTATAAAAGTCACAAGCTCTTTGAGGGTGTATTTTATACTTATTCTGGAAACAACATGGGCAATAACAAAAATTGGTCCACAGTAGATACCTAATAAAAACTAATTTTCTTTCATTTTTCACCCTCAACACCTAAAGTTATAAGCTTCATTATAGGGGCAACAACTCAAAGCTACAATTTTATGTAATTTAAAATTTTGTGTAACTAAATTCATAAAAATTCTCAATATCCACCATGTTCAAGACCTGATTGATTTGCTGCCCTCTGCACCCCATATTAGGATTGAGTTACGAAAGAAGAAGAAAACAGGTAACAAGTAGGCAGTATATATAATCTCATTCCATCTTTCCAACAATTCTATAAAGTAGATAAAGTTATCCATATTCTACAAATGGAAAATGGACTCAGAGAAGAGAGTAAATTGCCCAAAGTCAGCCAATTACTGAGTCATGGAATAAAGATTTTAAAACAAGTCTGTACCATTTCAAAAGCAAAGCATTTTTTTAATGATACTATCCTATCTTTCTTAGCTATGTGACCTTGTGCAAGTCACAAAGTCTCCCTGAGCCTCTATTCCAAGATCTATAAAATGAGGATGACATCTCTGACTCAAAGATTCTTGAAGCATCAAGTTAGACAATGAATGCAAAAGTGTTAAAAAGAATAATATCAGTGAGACACTATTATTATCCATTTAACTTTAGCCTAAATGTCTCTTCCACAGTTGACAAGCAGGAGTGGTTCTCTGAGTAGCACAGCTTTAACATTGGTATGTGAATTTGGCACCAATAAAACCTTTTGACTGGCATTTCCTTTTTGGGGCCCATCACAGTTTCCCAGGAATTCCCATTGACTGGGTTTCCTTTGTCCACTCCAATAGCTGCCTGTGCAGATGAGTTATGAGCCACATTCTATATAGCAAATGAGAGGAAAATGTGCAAACTATCCGTCCTGGCTTTCTTACCTTCTTCTCCCTGTGGCTGCTCCCTAAGTAGAGCTAAACTCAGACTACTCCTCAGACTGTCCTTCTTCTGAT